>CAUPSL010000577.1:2500-20544 GCA_963514005.1 Raja brachyura | reverse complement strand
CCCACAGACTCGCTGGAGCCATGACCCTCGTGGTCTTTATAGCTTTTGCAAAAGATGACAAGCAGGCTTCACAGAGGCAGGAGTTCTCCATTTTATAATTCCCCTCTTTTATCATTTATGATAACAAACAAAGTAAGATGACAACGGTTCCTGTTCTACAATTTAACAATGATGGCGATGTAATTGACAGAACTCTAAGTAACTTCCCGAGTTCCCAGAGGCGTAGTTTCACGGTTTCTGACTGACGAGTGTCCAGTTCTGGAGTTTGCATGGGCATGAATCCTCTTTGTCCATCTCGTCAGCTTGACGTACTATTGACTCTCGATGGGTACGATCTTCCTATACTTCACAAATTCCTTGACGAGACAAGTTAGCAGCTCAAACACTTCCACTAATACCCCTGCAATGGTGAAGATGGACCCACGCCTTCCTTCTACCTCAACAGCAGTTGGAGTCGTCAGGACAATGTGGTAAGGTCCCTCCCTCCGAGCCTCCAAACCTTTCCCCACCCAATTCTTCACCATCACAAAATCACCAGGCTTGACTTTGATGGAAGAAACCAAAAGAGGTAATTCACTAAATGCTGCTTGCACCCTAGAATGCAAATCCCTTAGTGCCCGAGTCAAGGTCAGAGCGTAGTCCTGTGATGGAGGCGGGGCATTTTGTTTCCACGGGGTTCTTAAAGGACGTCCATAAATAATTTCAGCTGGGCTCAGTCTCGATTTCCTGCAGGCAAGGCAAGGCAAGTGAAACAAAGCTATAGGGAGTAACTTGATCCAACTAATTCCTGTCCCCGCCTTTAATTTAGCTAATTTAGTGCTAATTCAGGGTCTGGTTTGTCCTTTCTACAAGTCCAGCAGCCTGTGGTCGATAAGCACAGTGCAGTTGCTGTTGCATGCCCAGCTGTTCACAGAATTCTTTGTTAATTTGCCCAATGAAATGAGGACCATTGTCAGAGCTGAGCTGAATTGGAATTCCAAATCTAGGGATCATTGCATGCATAAGCACCTTGACACCTGTAGCCGCTTTGTTATCAAGTGTTGGGCTGGGCTCTTCTTCACAGTGCACGGCCTAAAGTTGTAAGACAACTTGTTGTGTTTGATCTTCTGTTTGTGCACGCCAGGTTGGTTGCATTTGTTGAAAGAGGGTGGACCACGTGAAGGATGCAATCTCCCACCCGGTTAGCGGTCAACACATCTGCTTTGGCCACAGGCAAAGTTGTTCTTCCATCCTCACAACCCACTCCTTCCCCAGGATTATATTTCTGACAAATAATTATATAAGTGAGATTATATTTCTCACGTCAAGTCACTTTTATTCCTATAGCACATTTAAAAAACATCTCTCGTTGACCAAAGTGCTTTACATTAGTGGAGGTACTAACGTTATACACCATATAACGTGGTTCATAGATGAAGTACACACATAAATACACACAAATAGCCCTCGCTCAGAGGACGTCAGGAAAGGCTTGGGAGAACAGATACGTTTTTAGACTAGACTTAAAGGAGTCGATGGAGGGGGCAGTTCTAATGGGGAGGGGGATGCTGTTCCCCAGTCTAGGAGCTGCAACTGCAAAGGCGCGGTCGCCCCTGAGCTTATGCCTAGACTGCGGGACATTCAGCAACCCCAAGTCGGCCGATCTGAGGGACCTGGAGGTGGTGTAGTGGGTGAGAAGACTTTTTAATGTAGGTGGGTGCAAGCCCATTGAGGGCTGTGTAGACAAAGAGCAGGGTCTTGAAATTTATTCGGAACCGCACAAGGAGCCAGTGGAGAGGGGCCAGGATCGGGGTAATGTGGTCCCTTTTTCGGGTGCCCGTCAGGAGTCTCGCTGCAGCATTTTGGACCAGTTGCAGGCGGGACAGGGAAGATTGGCTGATGCCCGTGTAGAGGGAGTTGCAGTAATCTAGGCAGGAGGAGATAAATGTGTGGATGATCTTTTCGAGGTCATCAAACTGGAGGAATTGTTTTATTTTAGCTATCGTCCAAAGCTGAAAGAAGCTAGCTTTTACCACGGCATTGACTTGTTTGTCAAACTTCAGTGCTGAGTCAAATATCACGCCAAGGTTTTTGATGTGAGGTTTGAGTAGTGGGGTAAGGCTTCCAAGGCTGCCTGCTATCATTTTGATTGAGTCCGAGGGGCCAAGAAGGATGACCTCAGACTTACTCTCGTTTAGTTGGAGGAAGTTCTGGGCCATCCAGCACTTTATATCCTCGAGGCAGCGGGTAAGGTTAAGCAGATTTGATTGTTTTTTGGGCTTCAGGGGGAGGTCGAGTTGTGTATCGTCTGTGTAGCAATGGAAGGAAATGCCGTGCCTTTGAATGACTTGGCCTAAGGGGAGCATATACAGGGAGAAGAGAATGGGGCCAAGGATGGAACCTTGTGGAACCACACAGCACAGGCTAGCTGGGGAGGAGAAAGAGTCGCCTATGTTAGTCGAGAAACTCCTACCTTTGAGGTAGGAGATGAACCAGCTCAGGGCAGTGCCATCAATACCAACCCCATACCGGAGACGGTCAATTATGATGGTGTGGTCAACAGTATCAAATGCTACGCTGAGGTCAAGAAGGAGCAGGATTGCACAGTCGCCAGAGTCAACGGTGAGCAGTAGGTCATTATGTACCTTCAACAAGGCAGACTCTGTGCTGTGGTGGGCCCTGAAACCTGATTGGAAAGTTTCCAGGATAGTATTTTGGTGAATGTAAGGCATAAGTTGACTTAAAATTACCTTTTCAAGGGCTTTTGAGAGGAAAGGCAGTTTAGAAATGGGTCTGTAGTTGCTTGGCAAGGTGGGGTCGAGGTTAGGTTTTTCAGGAGGGGCTGGACCACCGCGTGCTTGAAGCAGGTAGGTACAGTGCCAGTGGCCAGAGAACTGTTGACGATGGCGAGGATGCTGGGACCGGCTGTTATGATGACGTCCTTTAGGAGGGCAGAGGGGACAGTGTGGAGGGGGCAGGTCGTAGGTTTCATGGCGATGACCAGCTTTACAAGGGGGGGGGGGGGTAGATTAACGGGTTGGAAGCAATCTAATTTTGAAGAACGGACCAATGAGACAGCTAGGTCACAGGTGGGAGGGGAGATATTCGATCTGAAAAATGTAGTGAATTCCTCGCACTTAGCAGGGGACCCAGTTAAGCTGGTGCAGCGGGCAGGACATATGATAGTGGTGATGGCACTAAAAAGGCCCTTGGACAAATAATATATAAAGTATATATAAGTATAAAATGATCTTTATTGTCATTCAAACTGTCTCCAGTTTGAACAAAATTGTTTACCTTGCAGTCATAGCTTGGAACAAAATACCAAACCACACACTTAACTCAACACCCAGCACAGTGGGTCCAGCAGGCACCTCCTCACTGTGATGGAAGGCAAAAGTCCCAAAGTCCTTGTGTCTTCCCTCCTTGTCCTCCCTCTGTGTTGAGGCGATCCAGGCCTCCGATGTTGGGTCCCCCGCAGCTCCGCGAAGGGGCCAGTTCCAACTCCGCGGTCCGGGGCGGACGAAGCTGCCAAAGCTGCCGCCCTCCAGTCCAGCGGAGGCAGCTGTTGTAGCGGGAGTTTCCGGAGAATCGGTCACCAACCTGGGACCCGCGAGCTCCCGATCTTGTCGTCCACTGGGCCCGCGGCCGGATCCTCGGAGGCTCCGAAGTCGGGCCGCTGCTGCAGCCCCACCACAGCCCCGAAGTTGGGCAGCTTCGCGATGGTGAGTCCTGGCTCTGCCTCCGGAGCCTTGAGGTCGGCCCCAGTTGGAGGCCGCCAGCTCCGCCATTAGGCCTCAGCGCAGACGGAGACGGAGACGGAGACATGACAAAGAAAAGTCGCGTCCCCCCCCCCGAAGGAAGAGACTCAAACACGTTTCTCCCGACCCCCCCCACACACACACACACACACACACACACAAAACTAAAAATAAACTAAACACGCATCTTACAAGACAAAAGAAAACACAAAAAAGCAAAGGACAGACGGACTGCAGACGAGCCGAGAAAGTCTCTCCCCCTGGGGCCCAATGGATGCACTCCCATCTACAATAGACAATAGACAATAGGTGCAGGAGGAGGCCATTCGGCCCTTCGAGCCAGCACCGCCATTCAATGTGATCACGGCTGATCATCCCCAATCAGTACCCCGTTCCTGCCTTCTCCACATATCCCCTGACTCCACTATCTTTAAGAGCCCTATCTAGCTCTCTCTTGAAAGCATCCAGAGAACCGGCCTCCACCGGCCTCTGAGGCAGAGAATTCCACAGACTCTGGGGACGCTGAGAGTGAGTCAGATGTAGGCGGAGGAGACAGTTGCTCCCCACACGCCATCTGGACAGTAAACGCTGATCTCACCGGGGAATAACTCCTGTTGTGTCTTGTAAATAAAGTTAAACACTGGTTCAGTTCAGTTCTGTTGGTTTGCACAATCCCGCAGGCATTGCCTCATTCATTTCACGAGGGGTGCCCAACCCAGCGAGGGGTGCCTAACCCAGCGAGGGGTGCCCAACCCAGCGAGGGGTGCCCAACCCAGCGAGGGGTGCCTAACCCAGCGAGGGGTGCCCAACCCAGCGAGGGGTGCCCAACCCAGCGAGGGGTGCCTAACCCAGCGAGGGGTGCCTAACCCAGCGAGGGGTGCCTAACCCAGCGAGGGGTGCCCAACCCAGCGAGGGGTGCCTAACCCAGCGAGGGGTGCCTAACCCAGCGAGGGGTGCCCAACCCAGCGAGGGGTGCCCAACCCAGCGAGGGGTGCCTAACCCAGCGAGGGGTGCCTAACCCAGCGAGGGGTGCCCAACCCAGCGAGGGGTGCCCAACCCAGCGAGGGGTGCCTAACCCAGCGAGGGGTGCCTAACCCAGCGAGGGGTGCCCAACCCAGCGAGGGGTGCCCAACCCAGCGAGGGGTGCCCAACCCAGCGAGGGGTGCCTAACCCAGCGAGGGGTGCCTAACCCAGCGAGGGGTGCCTAACCCAGCGAGGGGTGCCCAACCCAGCGAGGGGTGCCCAACCCAGCGAGGGGTGCCTAACCCAGCGAGGGGTGCCTAACCCAGCGAGGGGTGCCTAACCCAGCGAGGGGTGCCTAACCCAGCGAGGGGTGCCTAACCCAGCGAGGGGTGCCCAACCCAGCGAGGGGTGCCTAACCCAGCGAGGGGTGCCTAACCCAGCGAGGGGTGCCTAACCCAGCGAGGGGTGCCTAACGCAGGGAGGGGTGCCCAACCCAGCGAGGGGTGCCTAACCCAGCGAGGGGTGCCTAACCCAGCGAGGGGTGCCCAACCCAGCGAGGGGTGCCTAACCCAGGGTGCCTAACCCAGCGAGGGGTGCCTAACCCAGCAAGGGGTGCCTAACCCAGCGAGGGGTGCCTAACCCAGCGAGGGGTGCCTAACCCAGCGAAGGGTGCCGATGTTGGGGGAGTCCAGAACAAGGGGTCACAGTCTAAGGATAAGGGGGAATTCCTTTAGGACCGAAATGAGGAAAACATTCTTTACACAGAGAGTCGTGAGTCTCTGGAATTCTCTGCCACAGAAGGTAGTTGAGGCCAGTTCATTGGCTATATTTAAGAGGGCGTTAGATGTGGCACTTGTGGCTAAAGGGATCAGGGGGTATGGAGAGAAGGCAGGTACGGGATACTGAGTTGGATGATCAGCCATGATCACATTGAATGGCGGTGCAGGCTCGAAGGGCCGAATGGCCTACTCCTGCACCTATTGTCTATGTTTCTATGTTTCTATGTTTCTAACCCAGCGAGGGGTGCCTAACGCAGCGAGGGGTGCCTAACCCAGGGAGGGGTGCCTAACCCAGGGAGGGGTGCCTAACGCAGGGTGCCTAACCCAGGGAGGGGTGCCTAACCCAGCGAGGGGTGCCTAACCCAGGGTGCCTAACCCAGGGTGCCTAACCCAGGGTGCCTAACCCAGGGTGCCTAATGCAGGGAGGGGTGCCTAACGCAGGGAGGGGTGCCTAACCCAGCGAGGAGTGCCTAACCCAGGGTGCCTAACGCAGGGAGGGGTGCCTAACCCAGGGTGCCTAACGCAGGGAGGGGTGCCTAACCTAGGGTGCCTAACCCAGCGAGGGGTGCCTAACCCAGGGTGCCTAACCCAGGGTGCCTAACGCAGGGAGGGGTGCCTAACGCAGGGAGGGGTGCCTAATGCAGGGAGGGGTGCCTAACCCAGGGAGGGGTGCCTAACCCAGGGTGCCTAACCCACCGAGGGGTGCCCAACCCAGCGAGGGGTGCCTAACCCAGCGAGGGGTGCCCAACCCAGCGAGGGGTGCCTAACCCAGCCTTTAATCCGGCTGATGCAGTTGGTGCCAACAATCCTCAAACTGCAGCGTGCCTGCACGGCACTGGGTCCTAGTGCCCGTCTCCCCAACCCCGGTAACCACAGTGGCCGTTCCACTGGGTCTTCCCCACCCCCCCCCCCACCATGTAACCCCTGATCTTTAAGAGCCCTATCTAGCTCTCTCTTGAAAGCATAATGTCTACGTATAATGTCATGTCAGGGTATTCTATAGGAGCGCCTTTTAGATCCTCTCTTACAGATGTTTCTTCTTGTATTATGAACAAACAGTCATGTCCTGCTTCTGATTTGATTCTGAAGGAGGGTCTGGACCCGAAACGTTGCCTATCTCCTGCGCTCGATAGATGCTGCTGCACCCGCTGAGTTTCTCCAGCATTTTGTCTATTTCCTGATTCTGACTGTTCCTTTGGAGGTGAAATGAGAAAAGATGCCGGATTAATAGTTGTGACAATGTCTGAATTGGAGTTTTGGATTATTCAGTAGATAGATTTCATATTTGTTTTGACGAGCCATTGACGAGCTGAGTTTGCAGTTGTCCCTACAAGGCTGCCACCGAATGGGAACTGTACACTACTATCTCCTGCTGTAAGGTGCGGTTTGCAGCAGACTGTAGACTATTATAGAAACATAGAAACATAGAAAAAGAGGTGCAGGAGTAGAGGCCACTCAGCCCTTCCAGCCTGCACCGCCATTCAATGTGATCATGGCTGATCATCCAACTCAGTATCCCGTACCTGCCTTCTCTCCATACCCCCTGATCCCTTTAGCCACAAGGGCCACATCTAACGCCCTCTTAAATATAGCCAATGAACTGGCCTCAACTAATAAAACGGAAGTGGCGGCGCTGCTTGTCAGCTGCGGCTCACCTGCAGTCCGTCTGTCTTTTATTTTATTTTTGTCTTCGTCCCTGTTTTTAGGGATTATGTTTGGTTTATTAGGCTGTGTGTGTGTGTGTGTATGTGTGGGGGGGGTGGGAGAAACGGGGTTATAGTCTCTCCCTTCGGGGGGATGCGACTTTTCTTGTCGTGTCCCCCGTCTCCGTCTCCGTCTTTGCTGAGGCCCTAATGGCAGAGCTGGCGGCCTTCCAGCTTCCAGCAGCGGCGGCACGGCTTTCGGAGCTGCAGCGGCGACCTGGCTTTCGGGGATGCGGTGCTCCAGCAGCGGCCTGGCTGCGGGGATGCGGTGCTCCAGCGACGTTCCGGCGGCGGGCCCTGTGGCGGCGTTCCGGCGACGGCGGTGGCGGTGACCCGGTTTTGGAGGCTTGGCCGCGGGCCTGGTGGACGGCAGCATCGGAGGCCTGGATCTCCTCAGCGCAGAGGGAGAATAAGGAGGGAAGAAGACAGAGACTCTAAGACTTTTGCCTTCCACCAGTGAGGAGGTGTTTGGTGAACTCACTGTGGTGGATGTCAAATTTGTGTTTATTGTGTGGTTTTGTTATTTTTATATATGTATGACTGCAGGCACGAAATTTCGTTCAGACCGAAAGGTATGAATGACAATAAAGGCTATTCAACTACCTTCTGTGGCAGAGAATTCCAGAGACTCACCACTCTCTGTGTAAAGAATGTTTTCCTCATCTCGGTCCTAAAGGAATTCCCCCTTATCCTTAGACTGTGACCCCTTGTTCTGGACTCCCCCAACATCGGGAACAATCTTCCAGCATCTAGCTTGTCCAACCCCTTAAGAATTTTGTAAGTTTCTATAAGATCGCCCCTCAATCTTCTAAATTCCAGCGAGTACAAGCCGAGTCTATCCAATCTTTCCTCATATGAAAGTCCTGACATCCCAGGAATCAGTCTGGTGAATCTTCTCTGTACCCCCTCTATGGCAAGGATGTCTTTCCTCAGATTTGGAGACCAATGTCTTTCCTCAGATTTGGAGACCATGTCTTTCCTCAGATATAGATGGCTGTTGAGATCTGGGTGCATATTGGGTGTCCTCTCACTACTGGGTCAAGCTTTGAAGAATAATAAGATGGTACAGTAACGTTGGGAGGGTCTATCAGAGAGTGGCCTTCCTCGTGCTGGAGCTTGCATTAAAGATCTCTTTAGACCACTGGAATTTGCCCTCTAGGCTGGTATAAGGAGTTAATTCCTTGGTGTCTAGTGCAATATTAGGGATCCATGGTCGGCAGTTGTTGACCATGCCGAGCCACTGTCTCATCTGCTTCGCCTCTTTTGGTACAGGAAATTCACAAGTTGGTTCAAGTCTACGACTCTCTAGACTTCTCTCCGTGGCCAAAATTATCACTCCCACAAGTTTTTCTTCTTGTTGAGCCATTAATAGACAATAGACAATAGGTGCAGGAGGAGGCCATTCGGCCCTTCGGCCCTTCGAGCCAGCACCGCCATTCACTGTGATCACGGCTGATCATCCCCCATCAGTACCCTGTTCCTGCCTTCTCCCCATATCCCCTGACTCCGCTATCTTTAAGAGCCCTATCTAGCTCTCTCTTGAAAGCATCCAGAGAACCGGCCTCCACTGCCCTCTGAGGCAGAGAATTCCACAGATTCACAACTCTCTGGGTGAAAAAGTGTTCCCTCGTTTCCGTTCTAAATGGCTGACCCCTTATTCTTAAACTGTGGCCCCTGGTTCTGGACTCCCCCAACATCGGGAACATGTTTCCTGCCTCTAGCGTGTCCAAACCCTGAACAATCTTATATGTTTCAATGAGATTTCCCTCTCATCCTTCTAAACTCCAGAGTGTACAAGCCCAGCCACTTCATTCTCTCAGCGTATGACAGTCCCGCCATCCCGGGAATTAACCTGGTGAACCTACGCTGGGCTCCCTCAATAGCAAGAATGTCCTTCCTCAAATTAGGGGACCAAAACTGTACATAATACTCCAGGTGTGGTCTCACTGGGGCCCTGTACAACTGCAGAAGGACCTCTTTGCTCCTATACATTGGACTGAGGGACCACATGTCCTAAGGTGGCCAAGCGGTTGAATAATTGAGTTACTCTGCTCATCTAAACTAGCCGCCAACAAGTTGTCCACATACCGCACTGAAGTTTAAGGTGTTTAACTGTCCTTGAAGACATCGAGAAAACGAGGTTGGAGAATGAATGAATCCCTGAGGTCGTCTCATCCACGTATACTGTTGTCCTCTGTAGGAAAGACAAATAAATACTGGCTGTTTCTGTGCAGTATTCCTCTGTGCAGAGGTAATGAGAAGAAGGCATGTTGCAGGTCTACAATTGAAAGAATCTTGGCTTCCACTGGACTCAAAGCTAAAATATGAGCCGGGTTTGGCACCAGGACTTGGAGTGGTTCTACCACTACATTGAACCAGCCTGTACTGGCCCTCTTTTCCTGCCTTGGGCATGGCAAGTGTTTTGTTTGGAGGTCTATTCTATTTTATGTGGGTTGGGGGGTGGGGAGGGGGAAACTGCTTTTCCCAGTCCCTACCTGGTCGGAGAGGCAGCTTTTCCCCGGGCAGCATCTTCGACCCGTCCTCACGGCCTTCCTTCCGGTCTGGAGCGGCCTTTCCTGAGGGGACCGGCCCGAACCTCGGCTTTGGCGGCGGCTCAGCGCTGGAGCACCATCGCGGCGTGGGCGATGCCTTGCCCGGGTCACCGCGCTGGAGCTGCGGTGAGCTGAGACCGCAGGTGAACATCGCGGAGCCGCGGGTCTGTGGAGCGGCCAGCCACGGGCGGCAGTGCTGACTATAACATCGGGAGCCTGGGATCTCTCAGCGAGATCGCCAGCGGTGGAGCTCCATCCAGCGCGGCCTGTCGGCTTCGGAAGCCGCAGTCTCCGGTAAGGAAGCGGCCGTTCCAGGTGTCCCAAGCTGCTGAGAGGATTCTCCCAACGCTGGCGAGAAGGGCCTGGAACATCGGGCCCCGTAGCGGCGACTGCGGAGGCCTCAATAGGCCCAACTATGGGTGGACAAGTGGACTTTGTGCCTTCCCTCACAGTGGGAACCATTGTGGGAATGTTTTAATGTTTATTGTTAAATTCTTGAATGTTGTGTCTCATCTTTATCTGAGTGTTGCAATGGCAAGTCCCATTTGACCACACAATCGGTGTCCTTTGTATCCAAGGATCGGGCTGTTGCAACCTTTCCGGTGACTCATCCCTTGCAACATTTTCAGTGGTGACTGCGACTCTACGTCTTACTGCTGTGTCTTGGTGCACCACTGGATCGGCCCAGGGATAGGGTTCTGGCAAACTTGTCCCTGAAATATGGACAATCTCGCTAATCAGGATGGTGAGAATGGATTAGTTTGAGAGAAGGGGGTTTGTCTTCTCTGCCAGTTCTCTCTCTGCTCTCTCTGTTGGCCCCCTTCACCTGCCGTCTTTGTTTCGGGCAACACCCCACTCCAGTCTTGTCTTGTGGAGAGTGGTTCATCAGATGACCTGGATAATTAGGTTCTGGCACCGTTGTCCAACCTGGCGGTCCATGCCTTGCTCCTGTCTGACGACTGCTCCATTTGTCTAAATTAGATCTTGGTGCCTCCTTTTTCATTACATATTCAGTTTTTGCCTTATCGACTGGCTGGTTCTCTTGTTCTGTATTATATTTCCAGTGATGCCTCACTGCATGAGCCATTTGACTTGCACTGTTGTTTGCCTGGATTGCTTCGGCGACATTAGTGGCAGACAGTTTAACATAATTGCGCAGTACTGAGGAGAATTTGTCCCATTCCGAAAATGTCAATCTCCCGACTGATCCATATATAGTTCCGGGAACCTCTCCAGAAACTCATCTGCTCCCTTTCCTTTCCTTGGTCCAACATCCAGAATCCCAGCGATGTCCATTGGCTTCTGGAGGGTAGAAGCAATGGCAGTTAAACCGCGTTGGCCAGTGATTCATGTGTTGGGTGTCCTCAAGTGGCCAGGAACCTGGTGTACTCTGTAGGAATTATGATCTGCTGTATTCCAGCCCACAAATCTCTCGAGTAGGCATGCAGGTGCAGCGGGCAGTGAAGAAAGCCAATGGTATGTTAGCTTTCATAGCAAAAGGATTTGAGTATAGGAGCAGGGAGGTTCTACTTCAGTTGTACAGGGTCTTGGTGAGACCACACCTGGAGTATTGCGTACAGTTCTGGTCTCCAAATCTGAGGAAGGACATTATTGCCATAGAGGGAGTGCAGAGAAGGTTCACCAGACTGATTCCTGGGATGTCAGGACTGTCTTATGAACAAACTGCATAGACTCGGTTTATACTCTCTAGAATTTAGGAGATTGAGGGGGGATCTTATAGAAACTTACAAAATTCTTAAGGGGTTGCACAGGCTAGATGCAGGAAGATTGTTCCCGATGTTGGGAAGGTCCAGGACAAGGGGTCACAGCTTAAGGATAAAGGGGAAATCCTTTAGGACCGAGATGAGAAGGACTTTTTTCACACAGAGAGTGGTGAGTCTCTGGAACTCTCTGCCACAGAGGGTAGTTGAGGCCAGTTCATTGGCTATATTTAAGAGGGCGTTAGATGTGGCCCTTGTGGCTAAAGGGATCAGAGGGTATGGAGAGAAGGCAGGTACGGGATACTGAGTTGGATGATCAGCCATGATCACATTGAATGGCGGTGCAGGCTCGAAGGGCCGAATGGCCTACTCCTGCACCTAATTTCTATGTTTCTATGTTTCTATGAGTCCACGTGATACACACACATAGTGGACCGGAGATAGTCCACAAAGGAAGCAGGGGATTTCTTTCTGTCAGGTATTTTACTCAGTCCAGCCATCATCTCATTTGGTTTCTATGAGAAATCAACATCAATAGTTTGAGGATGAGGGTTACACAACATTCTGGAGAAACTCAGCGGGTGCAGCAGCATCTAAGGAGCGAAGGAGATAGGCGACGTTTCGGGTCGAGACCCTTCTTCAGACTGATAGGGGTGGTCAGGGGGTGGGGGGGTGGAGCGTGGTCAGGGGTGGGGGGGTGGAGGGTGGTCAGGGGGTGGGGGGGTGGGGGCTGTGGTGTGGGTGGGGAAGACCCAGTGGAACGGCCACTGTGGTTACCGGGGTTGGGGAGACGGGCACTAGGACCCAGTGCCGTTCAGGCACGCTGCAGTTTGAGGATTGTTGGCACCAACTGCATTAGCCGGATTAAAGGCTGGGTTAGGCACCCCTCGCTGGGTTAGGCACCCTGGGTTAGGCACCCCTCACTGGGTTAGGCACCCCTCGCTGGGTTAGGCACCCTGGGTTAGGCACCCCTCACTGGGTTAGGCACCCCTCGCTGGGTTAGGCACCCTGGGTTAGGCACCCCTCACTGGGTTAGGCACCCCTCGCTGGGTTAGGCACCCTGGGTTAGGCACCCCTCACTGGGTTAGGCACCCCTCACTGGGTTAGGCACCCCTCACTGGGTTAGGCACCCCTCACTGGGTTAGGCACCCCTCACTGGGTTACGCACCCCTCACTGGGTTAGGCACCCCTCCCTGGGTTAGGCACCCCTCGCTGGGTTAGGCACCCTGGGTTAGGCACCCCTCGCTGGGTTAGGCACCCCTCACTGGGTTAGGCACCCTGGGTTAGGCACCCCTCGCTGGGTTAGGCACCCTGGGTTAGGCACCCCTCGCTGGGTTAGGCACCCTGGGTTAGGCACCTCTCACTGGGTTAGGCACCCCTCGCTGGGTTAGGCACCCTGGGTTAGGCACCCCTCGCTGGGTTAGGCACCCCTCCCTGGGTTAGGCACCCCTCGCTGGGTTAGGCACCCCTCGCTGGGTTAGGCACCCCTCGCTGGGTTAGGCACCCCTCGCTGGGTTAGGCACCCATCACTGGGTTAGGCACCCCTCGCTGGGTTAGGCACCCCTCGCTGGGTTAGGCACCCTGGGTTAGGCACCCCTCGCTGGGTTAGGCACCCCTCGCTGGGTTAGGCACTCCTCGCTGGGTTAGGCACCCCTCGCTGGGTTAGGCACCCTGGGTTAGGCACCCTGGGTTAGGCACCCCTCCCTGGGTTAGGCACCCCTCCCTGGGTTAGGCACCCCTCACTGGGTTAGGCACCCCTCACTGGGTTAGGCACCCTGGGTTAGGCACCCCTCACTGGGTTAGGCACCCCTCGCTGGGTTAGGCACCCTGGGTTAGGCACCCCTCGCTGGGTTAGGCACCCCTCACTGGGTTAGGCACCCCTCGCTGGGTTAGGCACCCCTCCCTGGGTTAGGCACCCCTCCCTGGGTTAGGCACCCCTCACTGGGTTAGGCTCGCTGGGTTAGGCACCCCTCGCTGGGTTAGGCACCCCTCGCTGGGTTAGGCACCCCCCCCTGGGTTAGGCACCCCTCGCTGGGTTAGGCACCCCTCGCTGGGTTAGGCACCCCTCGCCGGGTTAGGCACCCCTCGCCGGGTTAGGCACCCCTCGCTGGGTTAGGCACCCCTCACTGGGTTAGGCACCCCTCACTGGGTTAGGCACCCCTCACTGGGTTAGGCTCGCTGGGTTAGGCACCCCACCCTGGGTTAGGCACCCCTCACTGGGTTAGGCACCCCTCGCTGGGTTAGGCACCCTGGGTTAGGCACCCCTCCCTGGGTTAGGCACCCCTCACTGGGTTAGGCTCGCTGGGTTAGGCACCCCTCCCTGGGTTAGGCACCCCTCGCTGGGTTAGGCACCCCTCCCTGGGTTAGGCACCCCTCGCTGGGTTAGGCACCCCTCGCTGGGTTAGGCACCCCTCACCGGGTTAGGCACCCCTCGCTGGGTTAGGCACCCCTCACCGGGTTAGGCTCGCTGGGTTAGGCACCCCTCGCTGGGTTAGGCACCCCTCACTGCGTTAGGCTTGCTGGGTTAGGCACCCCTCGCTGGGTTAGGCACCCCTCACTGGGTTAGGCACCCCTCCCTGCGTTAGGCACCCCTCGCTGGGTTAGGCACCCCTCCCTGTGTTAGGCACCCCTCGCTGGGTTAGGCACCCCTCACTGCGTTAGGCTCGCTGGGTTAGGCACCCCTCCCTGGGTTAGGCACCCCTCGCTGGGTTAGGCACCCCTCCCTGGGTTAGGCACCCCTCGCTGGGTTAGGCACCCCTCGCTGGGTTAGGCACCCCTCACCGGGTTAGGCACCCCTCGCTGGGTTAGGCACCCCTCACCGGGTTAGGCTCGCTGGGTTAGGCACCCCTCGCTGGGTTAGGCACCCCTCACTGCGTTAGGCTTGCTGGGTTAGGCACCCCTCGCTGGGTTAGGCACCCCTCACTGGGTTAGGCACCCCTCCCTGCGTTAGGCACCCCTCGCTGGGTTAGGCACCCCTCCCTGTGTTAGGCAACCCTCCCTGCGTTAGGCACCTCTCCCTGCGTTAGGCACCCCTCGCTGGGTTAGGCACCCCTCGCTGGGTTAGGCACCCCTCGCTGGGTTAGGCACCCCTCGCTGGGTTAGGCACCCCTCGCTGGGTTAGGCACCCCTCCCTGTGTTAGGCACCCCTCCCTGCGTTAGGCACCCCTCCCTGCGTTAGGCACCCCTCGCTGGGTTAGGCACCCCTCTCTGCGTTAGGCACCCCTCCCTGCGTTAGGCACCCCTCGCTGGGTTAGGCACCCTTCGCTGGGTTAGGCACCCCTCCCTGCGTTAGGCACCCCTCGCTGGGTTAGGCACCCCTCGCTGGGTTAGGCACCCTTCGCTGGGTTGGGCACCCCTCGCTGGGTTAGGCACCCCTCGCTGGGTTAGGCACCCCTCGCTGGGTTAGGCACCCCTCGCTGGGTTAGGCACCCCTCGCTGGGTTAGGCACCCCTCGCTGGGTTAGGCACCCCTCGCTGGGTTGGGCACCCCTCGCTGGGTTAGGCACCCCTCGCTGGGTTGGGCACCCCTCGCTGGGTTGGGCACCCCTCGCTGGGTTGGGCACCCCTCGCTGGGTTAGGCACCCCTCGCTGGGTTGGGCACCCCTCGCTGGGTTAGGCACCCCTCGCTGGGTTGGGCACCCCTCGCTGGGTTGGGCACCCCTCGCTGGGTTGGGCACCCCTCGCTGGGTTGGGCACCCCTCGCTGGGTTGGGCACCCCTCGCTGGGTTAGGCACCCCTCGCTGGGTTAGGCACCCCTCGCTGGGTTGGGCACCCCTCGCTGGGTTGGGCACCCCTCGCTGGGTTGGGCACCCCTCCCTGTGTTAGGCACCCCTCGCTGGGTTAGGCACCCCTCGCTGGGTTGGGCACCCCTCGCTGGGTTGGGCACCCCTCCCTGTGTTAGGCACCCCTCGCTGGGTTAGGCACCCCTCGCTGGGTTGGGCACCCCTCGCTGGGTTGGGCACCCCTCGCTGGGTTAGGCACCCCTCGCTGGGTTGGGCACCCCTCGCTGGGTTGGGCACCCCTCGCTGGGTTGGGCACCCCTCGCTGGGTTGGGCACCCCTCGCTGGGTTGGGCACCCCTCGCTGGGTTGGGCACCCCTCGCTGGGTTAGGCACCCCTCGCTGGGTTGGGCACCCCTCGCTGGGTTAGGCACCCCTCGCTGGGTTGGGCACCCCTCGCTGGGTTGGGCACCCCTCGCTGCGTTGGGCACCCCTCGCTGGGTTAGGCACCCCTCGCTGGGTTGGGCACCCCTCGCTGGGTTGGGCACCCCTCGCTGGGTTGGGCACCCCTCGCTGGGTTGGGCACCCCTCGCTGGGTTAGGCACCCCTCGCTGGGTTAGGCACCCCTCGCTGGGTTGGGCACCCCTCGCTGGGTTGGGCACCCCTCGCTGGGTTGGGCACCCCTCGCTGGGTTGGGCACCCCTCGCTGGGTTGGGCACCCCTCGCTGGGTTGGGCACCCCTCGCTGGGTTGGGCACCCCTCGCTGGGTTAGGCACCCCTCGCTGGGTTAGGCACCCCTCGCTGGGTTGGGCACCCCTCGCTGGGTTGGGCACCCCTCGCTGGGTTGGGCACCCCTCGCTGCGTTGGGCACCCCTCGCTGGGTTGGGCACCCCTCGCTGGGTTGGGCACCCCTCGCTGGGTTGGGCACCCCTCGTGAAATGAATGAGGCAATGCCTGCGGGATTGTGCAAACCAACAGAACTGAACTGAACCAGTGTTTAACTTTATTTACAAGACACAACAGGAGTTATTCCCCGGTGAGATCAGCGTTTACTGTCCAGATGGCGTGTGGGGAGCAACTGTCTCCTCCGCCTACATCTGACTCACTCTCAGCGTCCCCAGAGACTGTGGAATTCTCTGCCTCAGAGGGCGGTGGAGGCAGGTTCTCTGGATGCTTTCAAGAGGGAGCTAGATAGGGCTCTTAAAGATGGTGGAGTCAGGGGATATGTGGAGAAGGCAGGAACGGGGAACTGATTGGGGATGATCAGCCGTGATCACATTGAATGGCGGTGCTGGCTCGAAGGGCCGAATGGCCTCCTCCTGCACCTATTGTCTATTGTCTATTGACTGATTCACCCTCGAATGTCTCATCCTCATCGCTAGGGGGAAGGCGGTTGTTTTTAAAGGCAAGTCTTGTCTCTCTGGCTGGTTGTTTTATTCTCCTAGGTTTAGGTTCATAAACTGGTTCTGGTGATCGCACTTTCTCTCGAAATACGGGAGCTATTTAACGGTCTTGCTCCTTGTACTGAGCGCCACTGGAATATCTGTTAGTGCCGGAGCTGTCGGGGTGAAGGAACTGTGTGCTGGTGCTGCTGGCTGGGGAGCAGGTGATACTGCAGGATCAGCAGGGGGTGGCGGTGGGGGTGGGGGTGGGGGTGTGGGTGGGGGTGTGGGTGTGGGTGTGGGTGTGGGTGTGGGTGTGGGTGGGGGTGTGGGTGGGGGTGGGGGTGTGGGTGGGGGTGGGGGTGGGGGTGTGGGTGGGGGTGGGGGTGGGGGTGGCGGTGTGGGTGTGGGTGGGGGTGTGGGTGGGGGTGGGGGTGTGGGTGGGGGTGGGGGTGTGGGTGGGGGTGGGGGTGTGGGTGGGGGTGTGGGTGTGGGTGGGGGTGTGGGTGTGGGTGGGGGTGTGGGTGGGGGTGGGGGTGTGGGTGGGGGTGGGGTGTGGGTGGGGGTGGGGGTGTGGGTGGGGGTGGGGGTGGGGGTGTGGGTGGGGGTGTGGGTGTGGGTGGGGGTGGCGGTGTGGGTGTGGGTGGGGGTGTGGGTGGGGGTGGGGGTGTGGGTGGGGGTGGGGGTGGGGGTGGCGGTGTGGGTGTGGGTGGGGGTGTGGGTGGGGGTGGGGGTGTGGGTGGGGGTGGGGGTGTGGGTGGGGGTGGGGGTGTGGGTGGGGGTGTGGGTGTGGGTGGGGGTGTGGGTGGGGGTGTGGGGGTGGGTGTGGGGGTGTGGGTGTGTCTGGGTCTGGGTGTGGGTGTGGGTGGGGGTGTGGGTGTGGGTGGGGGTGTGGGTGTGGGTGTGGGTGGGGGTGGGGGTGTGGGTGTGGGTGGGGGTGTGGGTGTGGGTGTGGGTGGGGGTGGGGGTGGGGGTGTGTCTGGGTGTGGGTGTGGGTGGGGGTGTGGGGGTGGGTGTGGGGGTGTGGGTGTGTCTGGGTCTGGGTGTGGGTGTGGGTGGGGGTGTGGGGGTGGGTGTGGGGGTGTGGGTGTGTCTGGGTGTGGGTGTGGGTGGGGGTGTGGGTGTGGGTGTGGGTGGGGGTGTGGGTGGGGGTGTGGGTGTGGGTGTGGGTGTGGGTGTGGGTGTGGGTGTGGGTGTGGGGGAGTGTGGGTGTGCCTGGGTGTGGGTGGGGGTGTGGGGGTGGGTGTGGGGGTGTGGGTGTGTCTGGGTGTGGGTGTGGGTGGGGGTGTGGGTGTGGGTGTGGGTGGGGGTGTGGGTGGGGGTGTGGGTGTGGGTGTGGGTGTGGGTGTGGGTGTGGGTGTGGGGGAGTGTGGGTGTGTCTGGGTGGGGTGTGTGGGTGTGGGTGTGGGTGGGGGTGGGGGTGGGGGTGTGTCTGGGTGGGGGTGTGGGTGTGGGTGTGGGTGTGGGTGGGGGTGGGGGTGTGTCTG
>CAUPSL010000576.1:47500-50570 GCA_963514005.1 Raja brachyura | reverse complement strand
GCACGCACGCACACGCACACACACGCACACACACATGCACAGACACATACGGACAGAGACACGCACACACACATGCACACACATGCACATGCACACACGGACAGAGACACACACACGCACATGCGCACAGACACACACACACACCCCTACACACACACACGCACACACACCTACACACACACACGCACACACATGCACACACACCCCTACACACACACATGCACACATGCACACACACACGCGCACACACGCACACACACCCCTACACACACACCCCTACACACACACACACACACACACACACCCCTACACACACACACACACACACTCACACACACACACACACACACACGCACACACATGCACACGCACCCCTACACACACACACTCACACACGCACACGCACCCCTACACACACACACACACACACACACACACATGCACACGCACCCCTACACACACACACACCCCTACACACACACTCACACACATGCACACACACACACCCCTACACACACACACACCCCTACACACACACACACCCCTACACACACCCCTACACACACACACACCCCTACACACACACACTCACACACACACACACCCCTACACACACACACACACACACACACTTTTCTAACACCAGTGTCCCCTGCTGTCCTTGGCTTACTCCCCCTCCATTTCCTGCCTCCCCATCCCATTCTCCGCCCCCCCTCCCCCTGCCCTCACTGCGACCCCACGCTGCAGCCTCACACCCCAAGTGGGTCGCCCTGCCCCGCCCTCCCCTGGAGCCCCTCTGAATGTTCTGAGTCACTCCCCCTGGGTCCTGACCCCACCAGACTCGGGTTTGAGTCCAGTGTGGGTCCAGTGGACAATCTCATCGAAGATAGAGACACGAAATGCCAGGGTAACTCAGCAGGACAGGCAGCAGCATCTGTGGAGAGAAGAATGATCATAGAAACATAGACAATAGGTGCAGGAGTAGGCCATTCGGCCCTTTGAGCCTGCACCGCCATTCAATATGATCATGGCTGATCATCCAACTCAGTATCCCGTACCTGCCTTCTCTCCATACCCCCCGATCCCTTTAGCCACAAGGGCCACATCTAACTCCCTCTTAAATATAGCCAATGAACTGGCCTCAACTACTTTCTGTGGCAGAGAATTCCAGAGACTCACCAATCTCTGTGTAAAGAATGTTTTCCTCATCTCGGTCCTAAAGGAATTCCCCCTTATCCTTAGACTGTGACCCCTTGTTCTGGACTCCCCCAACATCGGGAACAATCTTCCAGCATCTAGCCTGTCCAACCCCTTAAGAATTTTGTAAGTTTCTATAAGATCCCCCCTCAATCTTCTAAATTCCAGCGAGTACAAGCCGAGTCTATCCAGTCTTTCTTCATATGAAAGTCCTGACATCCCAGGAATCAGTCTGGTGAACCTTCTCTGAACCCCCTCTATGGCAAAAATGTATTTCCTCAAATTAGGAGACCAAAACTGTATGCAATACTCCAGGTGCAGTCTCACCAAGACCCTGTACAACTGCAGTAGAACCTCCCTGCTCCTATACTCAAATCCTTTCGCTATGAATGCTAACATACCATTTGTATGTAGGTATCCTGTACCTGCCTTCTCTCCATACCCCCTGATCCCTTTAGCCACAAGAGCCACATCTAACTCCCTCTTAAATATAGCAATGATCAGCCATGATCATATTGAATGGCGGTGCTGGCTCGAAGGGCCGAATGGCCTACTCCTGCACCTATTTCCTATGTTTCTATGTCTATCTTCAATATGCAACCAGCATCTGCAGTTCCATCGTAGAGTTGCTGAAATTCAGGGGGCGTGAAGGGTTAAACCAAAATAAACATGCTATAGGTTTACAGAGAGAGAGACTGGGGAAAAAAAAACCCAACCTGAAGCTTTGCAGGCGAGGATGTGAATTTAAAATGAGGGCAGAGCGGGGAGAGGAGCTGCGCATGGTGTTCTTGCAGCGTTCCGCTCTCTCCCCCCCCCCCCCCCCCCCCCCTCCCTCACAGCCCCTCGCGCCAAATTCCCTCCTCTTCACCAACCTGTGGTGGATTGAAAACTATTAAAAATTAATCGGCTCGCAGGCAGATCTGCAGCCGCCTCGCCGTTCCTCAAGTAAAATCCATCCCTCGGTCAGGTGGACGAGCTCTCCGCTGCCGGTAACCATGGCAACCCGGGCTACCCAAGCCTCTCGAGTCCCCATTAAAACTCTCCACCTGGCAATCACTCAAAGCCTCGGAGAGTTGGGTCTGTCGGCATCATTAGCTGAGCAAAACCCTGCAGGTATCAGAAAAAAAAAAAAAAAAAATCCCACACACAATTCTACTTACTGCTCGTACTGTCAGCAAGCCCTTATTTATTTTTTTTAGTTTTTTTTTAATACAAGAAACCTTCTCCTCCATCGAGCCGTGAATCTTAACGTAGAGTCGTGCAGAGTGGAAACAGACCCTCTCGGCCGGCCCACCGAGTCTGCACCGACCAGCGATCCCCGCACGCTAACACTATGCGACATGAGGAATCATTTTTACACTTACACCGAGCCAATTCCCCTACAAACCTGCGATACAGTCTGGAAACAGGCCCTTCGGCCCAACTTGCCCACGCTGGCCAATATGTCCCAGCTACACTAGTCCCACCTTGCCCACATCCCTCCAGACCTGTCCTATCAATGTACCTGTTAACCATATAACCATATTCCACAGACTCACCACTCTCTGTGTGAAAAAGTGTTTCCTCGTGTCCGTTCTAAATGGCTTAACGCTTATTCTTAAACTATTCTTATAAACATATAACAATTACCGCATGGAAACAGGCCTTCTCGGCCCTTCCAGTTCGTGCCGACCATTTATTTTCCCCTAGCCCCATCTACCTGCACTCAGACCATACCCCTCCATTCCCTTCCCATCCATATACCTATCCACTTTACTTTTAAATGTTAAAATCGATCCTGCCTCCACCACTTCTGCTGGAAGCTCATTCCACACAGCCACCACTCTCTGAGTAAAGAAGTTTCCCCCTCATGTTACCCCTAAACTTCTGTCCC
>CAUPSL010000576.1:0-42500 GCA_963514005.1 Raja brachyura | reverse complement strand
CTGTCCCGCTGAGTTACTCCAGCGTTTTGTGTCTACCTTCGGTTTTACTCAGCACCTGCAGTTCTTTGTCCCACTGTACGAGTTCATTCCAAGAGTTCTCCCGAGTTTGCCCTGATTCGAACTCGGACATTTACAGTAACGGCTGCTCGCAGGTACTCAGGGCTCTCGTGGACATTTTTTCAACATGTTGAAAAATCTTCACCAGTCTTCCCGAGCTTACCCGCTTTTCCCGAGTACCTGCCGTTAGCGTTACGAGCCGCTAAGTGACGTCCCCGAGCTCCGACGTACCCGCTACGTTCATTCTCCGTGCTTACCACGAGTTTGATTTTTTTTTAAAGTCGGGAGAGCTCTTGGAATTACCTCGTACTGCGGGACAGGGCTTTACACATTCTGTGCTGGCTGCCTCTTGCAGGGATATGTCCACACTAAGCAGAAGTATGGGTCAGGGCTGGACGGTGCTGGCTCTGACTGAGCAAATGTGCAACTAATTTGCCTTAATTAACAGTGCTAATTGCAAATGTAGACTTGACTTGCAGCGTAAATTCATCAGCCGTTCAGTTTCGGCGAAGGAGCGGACCTGCGTGTCGGCAGAGGACTTGTTCAGTTTGGTTGAGATTCGATTAGAGATGCGGGAGGGAAACAGGCCCTTCGGCCCACCCAGTCCAGGCTGACCATCAATCACCCATACATTCCTCCTATCCTTCTAGCTTTCAGGAGAGAGCTAGATAGGGCTCTTAAGGATAGCGGAGTCAGGGGATATGGGGAGAAGGCAGGAACGGGGTACTAATTGGGGATGATCAGCCATGATCACATTGAATGGCGGTGCTGGCTCGAAGGGCCGAATGGCCTCCTCCTGCACCTATTGTCCACTGTCTATCGTCTACACACAAGGACTAATTTAGAGAGGACCAGTTAACCTACAAACCCGCATGTCTTTGGAGTGTGGGAGGAAACCGGAGCACCCGGAGAAAACCCACGCGGGTCTCGGGGAGAACGTGCAGACTCCGTACAGACAGCACCCGTAGCCAGGATCGAAGCCGGGTCTCTGGCGCTGTGTGGCAGCAACTCTATCGCTGCGCAACCCTTGTCATCTTTACTTTCACAATCAGGCTTGTTAGTAAATAAGGAAAGAAAGTCTCCCTCTTAAACAGAGCACTTCCAAACCCACACCCACTTCACAAACTGACGACACCTAATGCAGAACCAGGGTGGCACGGTGGTGCAGCGATAGAGTTACACAGAAACATAGACAATAGGTGCAGGAGTAGGCCATTCGGCCCTTCGAGCCTGCACCGCCATTCAATATGATCATGGCTGATCATCCAACTCAGTATCCCGTACCTGCCTTCTCTCCATACCCCCTGATCCCTTTAGCCACAAGGGCCACATCTAACTCCCTCTTAAATATAGCCAATGAACTGGCCTCAACTACCTTCTGTGGCAGAGAATTCCAGAGACCCACCACTCTCTGTGTGAATTTTTTTTTCTCATCTCGGTGCTAAAAGACTTCCCCCTTATCCTTAAACTGTGACCCCTTGTTCTGGACTCCCCCAACATCGGGAACAATCTTCCTGCATCCAGCCTGTCCAACCCCCGAAGAATGTTGTAAGTCTCTATAAGATCGCCCCTCAATCTTCTAAATTCTAGCGAGTACAAGCCGAGTCTATCCAGTCTTTCTTCATATGAAAGTCCTGACATCCCAGGAATCGGTCTGGTGAACCTTCTCTGTACCCCCTCTATGACAAGAAAGGCTTTGCGCAGATTAGCCTCACAGTGCCAGAGACCCGGGTTCGATCCCGACTATGGGTGCTCGTCTGTACGGGGTTCGTACGTTCTCCCCATGACCTGCGTGCGTTTTCTCAGTGAATTTCAGTTTCCTCACATGCCCCAAAAAGACATACAGATATGTAGGTTAAATGCCTTGGTATAAATGTAAATTGTCCCTGGGAGAGTGTGAGTGTGTGCGTGTGTGTAGGATAGTGTTAGTGCGTGGGGATCGCCGGTCGGCACGGGCTCGATGGGCAGAAGGGCCTGTTTCCACGCTGTATCTCCAAACTGAACTAGCGTCTCTGCCCCTCAATGTCCAGCAGCGTACGGCCCCTTTCACTGCCAGAAGGACAATGCAGCATTAGAGAGGCAGAATAAAGGGCGCACAGCATTGTCTGAGGCAGCAGAGGCTGGGTGTAGTGAGAAACTGGTAACGCAAACCTCCACTGGGTTGCTGCCGAACCGAAGTAGTCTGTGTGGATCTATTAATTCTTTCTCTCTCTTTTCGCAGCTCGCACCCCCCCCCCACCCCCCCACTGCCCCCCCCCCCCCCCCTCCTGCTTTAACGTAATTAATCACCATGCCCTGGGAACGCAGCAGAGAGGTTTACAATTGGCTGCTCACAGGCATGTTCCTCTTGCACTGCCGCTCCCTGGGGAAGGAGTGGAAGGAGGCAGCCGAGGGGGGGGGGGGGGGGGGGGGGGATGGGCATGGCTGCATCGTCGTGAAACAGTACCCGACCCACAGGTCCTTGCGCCCATTAGACAGGGAGACAACGCTGGAGTAACTCAGCGGGTCAGGCATCATCTCCAGAGAGAAGGCACAGGTGACGTTTCAGGTCGACACCCCTTCTTAAGGGGTTGGACAGGCTAGACGCAGGAAGATTGTTCCCGATGTCGGGGAAGTCCAGAACAAGGGGTCACAGTTTAAAGCTAAGGGGGAAGTCCTTTAGGACTGAGATGAGAAAAACATTTTTCATACAGAGAGTGGTGAATCTGTGGAATTCTCTGCCACAGAAGGTAGTTGAGGCCAGTTCATTGGCTATATTTAAGAGGGAGTTAGATGTGGCCCTTGTGGCTAAAGGGATCATGGGGTATGGAGAGAAGGCAGGTACAGGATACTGAGTTGGATGATCAGCCGTGATCATATTGAATGGCGGTGCAGGCTCGAAGGGCCGAATGGCCTACTCCTGCGCCTAATTTCTATGTTTCTATGTTTTCATCAGTTCTAGTCCATTGTCACGCCTACCGAGGTAGAAACATAGAAACATAGAAAATAGGTGCAGGAGGAGGCCATTCGGCCCTTCGAGCCAGCACCGCCGCTCATTGCGAACATGGCTGATCGTCCCCTATCAATAACCCGTGCCTGCCTTCTCCCCATATCCCTTGACTCCACTAGCCCCTAGAGCTCTATCGAACTCTCTCTTAAATCCATCCAGTGACTTGGCCTCCACTGCCCTCTGTGGCAGGGAATTCCACAAATTCACAACTCTCTGGGTGAAAAAGTTTTTCCTCACCTCGGTCTTAAATGGCCTCCCCTTTATTCCAAGAAAAGCTAAAAGCTTTTGTCGCGCGCTAACCAGTCAGAGGAAAGACAACACACGGTTACAGTCGTGCCACTTAGCAGGGTGCGGATACGCGATATAAGGGAGTAATAACTGTAAAGTCCGATCAAGGACAGTCTGAGCGTCACCAATGAGGTAGATGGTACTTAAGACAGAGTCGGGGGGGGGGGGGGGGAAGGGGTAGGAGATTTATAGACGGTACTTAGGAGGCATGAATGTCGGATGTGCAAAAAGCAATGATGATCAAGGAAATGTGTGGCACATCCGACATTCATGTCTCCTCAGTACCGTCTATTCCCTTTCACCAGAGACGCTGCCTGTCCCACTGAGTTACTCCAGCTTCTTGTGCCTTATCTTCGATGTAAACCAGCATCTGCAGTTAGAAACATAGAAACATAGAAATTAGGTGCAGGAGTAGGCCATTCGGCCCTTCGAGCCTGCACCGCCATTCAATATGATCATGGCTGATCATCCAACTCAGTATCCCGTACCTGCCTTCTCTCCATACCCTCTGAACCCCTTAGCCACAAGGGCCACATCTAACTCCCTCTTAAATATAGCCAATGAACTGGCCTCAACTACCCTCTGTGGCAGAGAGTTCCAGAGACCCACCACTCTCTGTTTGAAAAAAAGTCCTTCTCATCTCGGTCCTAAAACCGCTTATCCTTAAGCTGTGACCCCTTGTCCTGGACCTCCCCAACATCGGGAACAATCTTCCTGCATCTAGCCTGTCCAACCCCTTAAGAATTTTGAAAGTTTCTATAAGATCCCCTCTCAATCTCCTAAATTCTAGAGAATATAAACCGTGTCTATCCAGTCTTTCTTCATAAGACAGTCCTGACATCCCAGGAATCAGTCTGGTGAACCTTCTCTACACTCCCTCTATGGGAATAATGTCCTTCCTCAGATTTGGAGACCAGAACTGTACGCAATACTCCAGGTGTGGTCTCACCAAGACCCTGTACAACTGAAGTAGAACCTCGCTGCTCCTATACTCAAATCCTTTTGTTATGAAAGCTAACATACCATTCACTTTCTTCTCTGCCTGCTGCACCTGCATGCCTACTTTCAATGACTGGTGTACCATGACACCCAGGTCTCGCTGCATCTCCCCTTTTCCTAATCGGCCACTACACGCCCAACGGTACAGTCAGGGGCAAAGTTTGAAGGAAATTTGGGTGCCAGGGGCTGCGACTGTGAGATGGTTCACCGTTCCCGTCTACCGCGGAGGTCCAGGTTTGTGTTTGAGTTTAGTTTTGTTTATTGTCACGTGTACCGAGGTACAGTGAAAAGCTTTTTGTTGCAGGCTAACCAGTCGGCGGAAAGACTATACATGATTACAATCAAGCCGTCCACAGTGTACAGATACACGATATAGGGAATAATGTTTAGTCCATGATAAAGCCAGTAAGGTCCGGTCAAAGTGTTGCTCCAGATGCCAGCTGATCTACATCGGTGAGACCAAGCGGAGGCTGGGCGATCGTTTCGCCGAACACCTCCGCTCGGTCCGCAATAACCAACCCGACCTCCCGGTGGCTCAGCACCTCAACTCCCCCTCCCATTCCGTATCCGACCTCTCGGTCCTGGGCCTCCTCCACGGCCAGAGTGAGCAACACTGCAAGTTGGAGGAACAGCACCTCATATTCCGCTTGGGGAGTCTGCATCCTCTGGGCTTAAACATTGAATTTTCTCAATTCTGTTAACCCAGGCTGCCTCCTCCCCTTGCCACCGCTCCCTCAGCCCTCGGGCCCTGGCATTCCTTCTCTCTCTATCTCTCCCCCACCCAAGTCGCACTAGCTTCTCATTTTCACACTACAAACAGCTTGCAATGGCCTGTTTCTTTATCATCGATACTTTTTTGCATATCTTTCATTCATTGTTCTTTATCTCTCCCCATCACCGTCTATATCTCTCGTTTCCCTGATCCCTGACCAGTCTGAAGAAGGGTCTGGACCCGAAACGTCGCCTATCTCCTTCGCTCCTTAGATGCTGCTGCACCCGCTGAGTTTCTCCAGGTTTTTGTGTAACCCAAGGTCCGGTCAAAGATAGAAACATAGAAACATAGAAATTAGGTGCAGGAGTAGGTCATTTGGCCCTTCGAGCCTGCACCGCCATTCAATATGATCATGGCTGATCATCCAACTCAGTTTCCCGTACCTGCCTTCCCTTCATACCCTCTGATCCCCTTAGCCACAAGGGCCACATCTAACTCCCTCTTAAATATAGCCAATGAACTGGCCTCAACTACCCTCTGTGGCAGAGAGTTCCAGAGACCCCCACTCTCTGTGTGAAAAGAGTCCTTCTCATCTCGGTCCTAAGATAGTCCGAGGGTCTCCAATGAGATGGGTGATAGATCAGAAGGGAGACAAAAATGCTGGAGAAACTCAGCGGGTGAGGCAGCATCTATGGAGCGAAGGAATAGGTGACGTTTGGGGTCGAGACCCTTCTTCGCGACCAGAAACGTCACCTATTCCTTCGCCCCATAGATGCTGCCTCGCCCGCTCAGTTTCTCCAGCATTTTTGTCCGCCTTCGATTTTTCCAGCATCTGCAGTTCTTTCTCAAACATAGGTGGTAGGTCAGGACTGCTCTCTACTTAATGGTCGGATGGTTCAGTTGCCTGATAACAGTTGGGAAGAAACTGTCCCTGAATCTGGACGTGTGTGTGTTTCACCCTTGTGTACTTTCAGAGACAATGACGCTCCACGAGCGAGATGAGCCACACACACACACTGTTTATCACACGTTAAGTTTCCACTAACACCAACTCTCACTGGGGTACAGGTCCCACAAACACCGTCTCTCATCTGGGTCACAAATTCCACAAACACTGTGGACAGCGAGCTGGTACAGCCATCGTCTCATAGAGTCATAGAATCGAAGAGCACTGAAACAGGCCCTTCGGCCCGACTTGCCTATGCCGACCAAGATGCCTCGTCTACACTAGTCCCACCAACTCGTGCTTGACCCGTATCCCTCTGAACCTTTCCTATACATGAACCTGTCCAAATGTCTTGGACAGGTTAATTCCTCACGCTCATTCCTTGTCTCCAGAGATGCTGCCTCACCCGCTGAGTTACTCCAGCATTTTGTGTCTACCTTCGATTTTACCAGCATCTGCAGTTCTTTCTTACTGTCTTTAAATGTGTCACAGGATAGTCCCAGCCTCAACTACCTCCTCTGGCAGCTTGTTCCATACACCCACCACCCCCTGTGTGGAAAGGTTACCCCTCGGATTCCTATTAAATCTTTCCCCTTTCACTTGAACCTATGTCCTCTGGTCCTCGATTCCCCTACTCTGGGCAAGAGACTCTGTGAATCCACCCAAACTATTCCTTTCATGATTTTTTAAAATACAACACCAAGTCTTGTTGTTTGAACTAAAAGCCCTGCCGCACGGTACGAGTCCATTCCAAGAGTTCTCCCCGAGTTTGCCCTGATTCGAACTCGGAGATTTACGGTAACGGCCGCTCGTCGGTACTCGGGGCTCTCGTGGACATTTTTCAACATGTTGAAAAATCTTCACGAGTCTTCCCGTGCTTACCTGCCGTTAGCGAGTCTTCCCGAGTACCTGCCGTTAGCGTTACGAGCCACTAAGAGACGTCCCCGAGCTCCGACGTACCCGCTACGTTCATTCCCCGTGCTTACCACGAGTTTGATTTTTTTTTTAAAACTCGGGAGAGCTCTTGGAATGAACTCGTACAGTGGGACAGGGCCATAATAAAGCGGCTGAATAATAAACCAGGAAGGGTCAGGAAGGGCGGCGAATAGGTGGAATGCACGGTTCTGGGACACTGGGCCACGCTGGGCGTTTAAATGGGTTGCAGGCGATGTGTGAACAAGGACGAGATCTGTTTGAGGGGCACAGACTGCAGGATGGGGTTTATGCTGCCTGACCCGCTGACTTCATAGAGTCATACAGTGTGGAAACAGGCCCTTCGGCCCAACCTGCCCAAGCTGACCAACTACACTTGTCCCACCTGCCTGCTTTTTGGCCCATATCCCTCTAAACCCCTTCTATCCATGTTCCTGTCTACATGTTTCTAAAACATCGTGAGGGTTGTGAATCCGTGGAGTTCTCTGCCGCAGAAGGCAGTGGAGGCCAATTCACTGGATGTTTTCAAGAGAGAGTTAGATATGGCTCTTAGGGCTAACGGAATCAAGGGATACGGGGAGAAAGCAGGAACAGGGTACTAATTCTGGATGATCAGCCATGATCATAATGAATGGTGATGCTGGCTCAAATGGCCGAATGGCCTACTCCTGCACCTATCTTCTATGTTTCTATGGTAATGAAGTCCAAAGGCAGCCCATATCTGGGAGGAAGAACGTGGGTCGGTTTCTAAATGAACAATTTGCGGCTGTCAACGCAAAAGAGGGGGATGATACCGATGCTGTAATTAAGGACGTTGAGTATGAAATATTTGTGGTTTGAAGGTAGGAGAGGAGGAAGCTCGGAGGGTTTCGATATCCGTGAAACTCGGTAAATCACCAGACCTGAATGATGTATAGAAACTCGGTAAATCACCAGACCTGAATGATGTATATTCCGAGCTGTCGCGGGAAACAAGGGGAGAATCTGTGAGGAATTGGGCCATCGTTTTCCAATCTTCCCCCTTGAGCTGGGGGGTTGAACCGTTGCGGATGGGCCACTGCTGTTCGTGAAGGAGGAAGGGATACACTGCGTATTATTACAGTGTTGGTATTGCCCCCTCTTGTCTTGCTCCTTGTCATCTGGCAAGTTCCCAATTTGCCGGAACCTTCCTATTTCTTTGTGGGAGCATCTCCGACGGTGGTGCAGCGGTAGAGTCGCTGCCTCACAGCGCCAGGGATCCGGGTTCGATCCTGACTATGGGTGCTGTCTGTACGGAGTTTGCACGCTCTCCCTGTGACCGCGTGGGTTTCCTCCGGGTGCTCTGGTTTCCTCCCACACTCCAAAAGATGCACAGGTTTGGAGGTTAATTGGCTTCTGGAAATTGTCCCTAGGGTGTAGGATAGAATCAATGTACTGGCGATCGGTGGTTGGCGCAGACCAGGTGGGCCGAAGGGCCTGTTGCCACGCTGCATATCTAAGTCCTAAACATTTGTACCTGAATCTCCTATACCATCAGGAAGCGCAGGAGGACGAGGCATAACCTCATAGAGGTGTATAAATTCATGACAGCCTCTTGCCCAGAGTAGGGGAATCGAGGACCAGAGGACATTGGTTCAAGGTGAAGGGGCAAAGATTTAATAGGAATCTGAAAGGGTAACTTTTTCACACAAAGGGTGGTGGGTGTGCTGAACAAGCTGCCAGAGGAGGTAGTTGAGGCAGGTGCATGGATAGGACAGGTTTGGAGGAATATGAACCAAATGCGGGCAGGTGGGACTGGTGTAGATGGGACTTGTGGGCTGGTGTGGGCAAGTTGGGCCGAAGGGCCTGTATCACTGCGACTGATACAGAAGCAGATTACATTTTCCTTTCTCTTCTTTTTTCATACAGACACATCCTACTGGGCCGCCTAGCAACCAACAAATGGTGAAGAGTCCCACAGGTCCAGGCAATAGTGGGAATGACTCGCACAAACCACAGACGTCTAGAATAAGGACGGTACGTACTGTACATGGAAATGCAGGAGTCCCTTCATCTCACACACCATCCTGCCTTGGAAATGCGACGGTGATTCACGCCGCACGGTGGCGCAGCGGCAGAGTTGCCAGAGACCCGGGTTCGATCCCAACTACGGGGTGCTGCCTTTACGGAGTTTGTACGGAGTCTCCCCGTCGGGTCTCTCAACCGGCAGCACCAAAATCAAGGACGAGTCGCACCCTGGCCACTTCCTCTTCCCCACTCTCCCATCAGGCAAGTGGTACGGAAGTGTGAAGCTCGGTGCAGCCAATGCCAAGGTTTGGTGGGGGACCACAGTACATGGGGGGCACGGTGTGATGGAGACCCCCCCCCCCCCCTCAAAAATAAGGGAAGGGATTTCCACGCCAGTGGGCCACGTGAGTGGCAGGGGCGGGGGGAGTACATTTGTGTCATTTGTGTAAACAGGACTGAATGTTTGTAATAGCTTCCGAGAATGTCGGCTGTGTTTTTTGCACGGTTCCTGTATTCCATATATTTATTACGAATAAATTCTATTTTGAAAAAAAAAAGGCACTGAAGTGTGAAAACACACACCTACAGATTCAGGGAGAGTTTCTTCCCAGCTTCCCAGGTAACTGCACCATCCGACCACAGCCAGAGAACAGTGCTGAACTGCGGTCTACCTCATTGGGGACCCTTGGACTATCCTTGATTGGCCTCAGATAGACGCAAAAAGCTGGAGTAACTCAACGGGACAGGCAGCATCTCCGCAGAGAAGGAATGGGTGACTTGACCGGACTTTGCTGGCTTTGCCTTGCACTAAACGTCAATCCCTTAGAATGTTTCTGCACACTGTAAATGGCTCGATTGTAATCATAGCGATAGCGACTCTTCCCGAGTACCTGCCGTTAGCGTTACGAGCCGCTAAGAGACGTCCCCAAGCTCCGGCGTACCCGCTACGTTCATTCTCCGTGCTTACCACGAGTTTGATTTTTATTTTTAACTCGGGAGAGCTCTTGGAATGAACTCGTACAGTGGGACAGGGCTATTGCTCCCTTATCGTGTATCTGCACGCTGTATATGCATTGACTGTAATCATGTATTGTCTTTCTGCTGACTGGTTAGCGCGCAACAAAAGCTTTTCACTGTACCTCGGTACACGTGACAATAAGCTAAACTGAGCTGAACAGATCAATGCTTCCTTTAATGTTCCATGTCGAGAGATACAGTGATGTGTCCCATCCAGCAAATCACACCACGCATCAGTACAACACAACCTCTTCCGAACAGCAAGCAGTAGGGCAGTCACAGTGGCGCGTACACCGGTAGAGTTGCTGCCTCACAGCGAATGCAGCGCCGGAGACCCGTGTTCGATCCCGACTACGGGTGCTGTCTGTACGGAGTTTGCACGTTCTCCCCGTGACCCGCGTGGGTTTTCTCCGAGATCATCGGGTTCCTCCCACACTCCAAAGACGTACAGGTTTGTAGGTTAACTGGCTTGGTAAATGTAAAAAATGTCCCTAGTGGGTGTAGGATAGTGTCAGTGTGCGGGGATCGCTGGTCGGCGCGGACCCGGTGGGCCTGTTTCCATGCTGTATTTCTAAAATTAAACTAAACTTGAGTTGCCACATTCCGATCCCGCCTTACAATTTCCATAATATCAAGATTAATCTTAATTTTTAAGCATTAAGCCATTATTTTTCACATACTCCCCCCATCACTAGGTCCCACCATGGCTTCATGTGTCCTCCTTACCTTTATACAGTTCTCCAAATAACCACTATCTATCTGGGAACATCTCACCAACCAGAGTGGGGACCTGACCTCCCACCTCCATAAGATTCATAGTTCACAGGGACAGAAGTAGGCCATTCGGCCCATCCAGTCTACTCCACCATTCAATCGTGGCTGATCTATCACTCCCTCTCAAACCCATTCTCCTGCCTTCTCCTCATTGCTCGACACCCGTACTAATCAAGAATCTGTCAATTTCCACCTTAACATTACCCAATCACTTGACTGCAGAAATTCCTTGGCATCTCCTTTCCAAGGCTACGTCCTTTTATTCTGGGGCTACGCCCCCTAGTCCTAGACTCTCCCACTAGTGGAAACATCCCCTCCACATCCACACTATCCAGGCCTATCACTATTCGGTAAGTTTCAGTGATGTACCCTCTCATCCTTCTAAATGTATTCTTCATTCATCCAGCGAGTACAGGCCCAGTGCGGTCAAACGCTCATCATTTGTTAACCCGGTCATCCCTGGGATCATACTCATAAACCTCCCCTGAACCCTCTCCAAGGCCGGCACATCCTTCTTCAGCTACAGGGCCCAAAACTGCTCAAAATACTCTAAATGCGGTCTGACCAGTGCCTTATAAAACCCCAGCCCACATCCCTGTTACACCCCATCTACCTCATTGGAGATATTTGAACTATCTTTTAATGGTATTTTCTTAGAAACATAGAAAATAGGTGCAGGAGGAGGCCATTCGGCCCTTCGAGCCAGCACCGCCATTCATTGTGATCATGGCTGATCGTCCCCTATCAATAACCCGTGCCTGCCTTCTCCCCATATCCCGTGACTCCACTAGCCCCTAGAGCTCCATCTAGCTCTCTCTTAAATCCACCCAGTGACTTGGCCTCCACTGCCCTCTGTGGAAGGGAATTCCACAAATTCACAACTCTCTGGGTGAAAAGGTTTTTTCTCACCTCAGTAATAAATGGCCTCCCCTTTATTCTAAGACTGTGTGGCCCCTGGTTCTGGACTCGCCCAACATTGGGAACATCTTGCACTAAATGCTGTACTCTTTATCCGTAATCATGTACAGTCTTTTCTTTGACTGGATAGCAAGCAAACAAATGCTTTTCCCTGTACCTCAGAACACGTGACAACAATAAACTAATCTAAACATAGGAATTGGGGGGGACTCCCAGGACTTCCAGCCCATTCTTCCATTCAATCAGATCACGTCACCACTAATCATCCACCTTAATTCCACGACTGTTAATATTGTCTTGTACCGCCGATGAATTCTTTCATCCCCAGAACCGTGAAAGATTAATTATTTGCAATATTCAAGGCTGGGATGGATAGATTTTCAGATGAATTAAAGTTGATAGGAAGCAGACAGCAACATGATCTGAAGCCACTAATCACACCAGTTATGCTCCACACTTGTAATTATGCTGATAAACATGTACCAGCCTCGTTCATAAGGTCATTAGATCAGAATTAGGCCGTTCGGCCCATCAAGTCTACTCCACCATTCAATCATGCCTGATCTATCTCTCCCTCCTAACCCCATTATCCTGCCTTCCCCCCCATAACCCCTGGTTCTGGTTCTGATTGATTACTGCACAAACCAAAGATCCTATAGCGAGCAAGATAGATCACTCGACGAAAAAGACGTAGTACGGTCATGGGCAGATTCGTGGGTAATTTTCGGCCCCATTTCCGTAACCGGCTTCCGTCTCTGCACCAAAGATCCCGTAGCGGAGCAAAGATACTAGTGAAACATCCTCGTAAAAATAAAAGTTCTTTGGTAAAAATCTTCTCCTCATTTTCAGAATTATAATTTATTAACACAAACTGTTCCCCCGCAACGTTGATTGCACTGCGAGTCGGGTCGGGTCGGGTTGGGTCGGGTCGGGTCGGGTCGGGTCGGGTCGGGTTACGGAAATGGATGAAAAAAAGGCCCACGTTCCGCTCCGTTGTGTAGAAACATAGAAACATAGACAAATAGGTGCAGGAGTAGGCCATTCGGCCCTTCGAGCCTGCACCGCCATTCAAGGTGATCATGTCTGATCATCCAACTCGGTATCCCGTACCTGCCTTCTCTCCGTACCCTCTGATCCCTTTAGCCACAAGTGCCACATCTAACTCCCTCTTAAATATAGCCAATGAACTGGCCTCAACTACCTTCTGTGGCAGAGAATTCCGGAGACTCACCACTCTCTGTGTAAAGAATGTTTTCCTCATCTCGGTCCTAAAGGAATTCCCCCTTATCCTTAGACTGTGACCCCTTGTTCTGGACTCCCCCAACATCGGGAACAATCTTCCTGCATCTAGCTTGTCCAACCCCTTAAGAATGTTGTAAGTTTCTATAAGATGTAAGTGTACTATAAGTCAGCCCATTGCATTTAGCTGGAGTGGTCTATCTGGCTCCGCTATAGGACCGTTGGTGCAAACACCACATCGGGGTGAGTAGATTAGCGATTACATTTTGAAGTGGGCCTTTTTGACCAGGTTGAGGAGATCTTGTTGCTCGATCGCCTTTTTAAATGACCTATCATCGGGAGCAGCGCGTGTGTTGGGTGGTAACAAATCCCATTCCCTTATCGTCCTTGGGTGAAAGGAATATTGGTGGCAACGTTTATTGAAATTCAGCAAGTTGATGATGTAGGGAAGGTTATTTTGTCTTGTTTCACGGCAGTTGGTTCTCTGGGATGACGGGGGATTTGATGTCGTGATTTTGTGAATCTCCTTGCAAATTGCAATAAGTCTTGGCACCTGACACTCAAGTATTGAACTTTTTAGGAGCATTGAACGCATAATACAGGAATAGGTCTTTCATGCCACAATGTCTAGGCTGAACATGGCACCGTTAAACTAACCTCCCCTGCCTGAAGGCGATCTACAAACCCTCCATTCCACTCATATCCATGCTATAGCGTTCCACAGCCTGACACACCCACCGTTGACTGATGTTTAAGAAAGAACTGCAGGTGCTGGAAAAATCGATGGTGGACAAAAATGCTGGAGAAACTCAGCGGGTGAGGCATCATCTATGGAGAGAAGGAATAGGCGACATTTCGGGTCGAGACCCTTCTTCGGTCTGAAGTTCAGTCCAGAAACCCGCTGAGTTTCTCCAGCATTTCTGTCTACGCACCATTGACCGATGATCAGTGTGAATCAGACCCGTAAGACAAGTTGAGCCGCGCAGATTAGACAACCGCCATCTTTTAATGGCCTCCACTGTGCTGCCCCAATGTGTTTGGGGGTGGGTGCAGCTGCAGAGTTGCTGCCTCACAGGCAGCGCCAGAGTAATATATGCAGTTGCACAGGTGATAAATAAAGCATCACTGGACCATTAGAGGCCTATAGCACAGAACAGGCCCTTCGGCCCATCTCATCCACACTGAACAAGATGCTCCATCTAACCTAATTACATTTCCCCGTGTTAGGGCAGCACGGTGGCGCAGCGGTAGAGTCACTGTCTCACAGGCAGCGCCTGAGACCAGGGTTCAATCCCGACCACTGGTGCTGTCTGTACGGAGTTTGCACGTTCTCCCCGTGACCTGCGTGGGTTTTCTCCGGGAGCTCCGGTTTCCTCCCACAGCCCAAAGACGTGCGGGTTTGTAGATTAATTTGCTTCTGTAAAATTGGTCCCTAGTGTGTGTACGATAGTGTTGGTGTGCGGGGGGGGGGTCGCTGGCCGGCGTGAAATTGGCCTGTTTCTGCGCTGTATATCTAATCTAAACTCAACTAAATAAGATGAGCCATACAGATTAGACAAACTATTGCCACCATTGTTGTACAATATATTAAAACGCCCTTTGACGGTCACAATCCCAGTTATCTTTCCCCGTTATAAACACACATCAACATTTCTAATGAAAACTGCTGCGATCTATCACATTTTAACCACCCCATCTTTGCCGTAGACAGCAACCCTACTGCCGGGAGGTAGTATTACACCTCAATAAATTTACTCGGGCAATTAATCATAATTAATGCAGAGGCACATACATTATAAATAAATATACATTGATTATATTATAAAACAAAATGCAAATAAAGCAAGAATCTGTTACTTTTTGATTTGATCAGCTGACTCCAAAGACTGATTTGGTCTTCACACATGTCGACGTTATCAGAGACTGATTCTTTTTTAATTTCTGAACTCCTAAAGATTCAACCCTCTTCTTCCCAAATTGTAATGATGTTGTCAGCAGCTGTGCCTCCGGTTGCCGAGATGTTAGGGTTTAAGGCCACCTTCCTAACACGCTTCATCTCTCCTTCCTCTTTCATTAAGCTCCACTGTGCCGCCCCGATAAGCTTGGGGTAGAGGTGCTGCCTTACAGCGCCCGAGGCCAGGGGTTCAGTCCCGACTACCGACGCTGTCTGCACAGACTTTGCACATTCTCCACGGGACCGTGTGGGTTTTCTTCCGGGAGATCCAGTTTCCCCCCACACTCCAAAGACATATGGGTTGGTAGGTCATTTGGCTTCGGTAAAATTGTCCATAGTGCGTGTAGATTAGTGTACGGGGTGATCGCTGGTCAGCACGGACTCGGAAGACCGAAGGGTCTGCTTCCGCGCTGTATCTCTAAAGTTGAAAATCAGTTATAAGGATCGGAATTAGGCCATTCGGCCCATCAAGTCTACCCTGCCTTTCAATCATGGCTGATCTACCTTTCCCTCCTAACCCCATTCTCCTGTCCTCTCCCCATGACCCCTGACACCAGCACCAATCAAGAATTTGTCAATATGCGCCTTAAAAACATCCCCCATAATCGTCTGTGGCGATGAATTCCACAGATTCACCACCCTCTGACTAAAGAAATTCCTCTCTAAATCTACCTCGATTAAGATCAAGGTTTATGGGCTTCAGTATTAGATACAAAAAAATAACATATGAACATAGGAGCTGGGATAGGCCATTCAGCCCCTCCAGTAAGTCCTGGCTCTCAGTACGGCCATATTGAAGATCGCTGGATACTCTTTGCATACTTTATGTACGGCTTGAAGGGCCGAATGGCCTCCTCTTGCACCTATTGTCTATTGTATGGTGTGTAAAACACAGAATGTCACTGTGACAGGTCACCATGGTCTCATCTCCTCTGTTGTGCCTTTGCACACCACCCACTGATATTGGACGCGGAGAGGACGTTTCCACTAGTGGGAGAGTCTAGGACCAGAGGGCACAGCCTCAGAATGAAAGGACATTCCTTTAGGAAGGAGATGAGGAGGAAGGAGACGAGGAGGGATTTCTTTGGTCAGAGGGTGGCGAAACTGTGGAATTCATTGCCACAGACGGCGGTGGGGACCAAGTCAACGTGTATTTTTAAGGCAGAGATAGATAGATTCTTGATTAGTACGGGTGTCAGAGGTTATGGGGCGAAGGCAGGAGAATGGGGTTAGGAGGGAAAGATAGATCAGCCATGATTGAATGGCGGAGTAGACTCGATGGGCCGAATGGTCTAATTCTGGTCCAATAACGTATGAACCTATATTTCTACGTTAAGGGTGACATACAAATTCAGCTTGCTGTTGTTATTGTGGCATTACAAAATGTCTAATGGGTGTACACAGAACTCAGATGCATAACCACAAATATAGGTTGCAAGGATAGATTACATAGAGTAACGAAAGTCTTGGTGACGTTTCGGGTCGAGACCCTTCTTCAGTCTGAATATTTGAGGCCCTTCTTCAGTAGTATGAATATTGAGTTCTCTCACGTCAGGTAGCCCCGGCATTCCCTTTCTCTCTCTATCCCTCCCCCCCCCAGCCAAGTCGCACCAGCTTCTCATTCCCACCCTACAAGCAGCCTTTCCTTTATCATCGTAACTTTTTTTGCATATCTTTCATTCATTGTTCTCTGTCCCTCCACATCACCGCCTATATCTCTCGCCTCCCTTATCCCTAACCAGTCTGAAGAAGGGACTCGTCCCGAAAGGTGGGGCGGGAGATTGCAACCTTCACGTGGTCCGCCCTGCTTCGACGAATGCAATCAACCCGGCGCGCACAATCAAAGAAGATCAAATAGAACAAGTTGTCCTACAACTTTGGGCTGCGCACGCCATACGCAAGAAGAAGAAGACCTTCTCGTCACAGATGCCGCTGCCTGTCCCGCTGAGTTACCCCAGCTTTTTAGAAACATAGAAACATAGAAATTAGGTGCAGGAGTAGGCCATTCGGCCCTTCGAGCCTGCACCGCCATTCAATATGATCATGGCTGATCATCCAACTCAGTATCCCGTAGCTGCCTTCTCTCCATACCCCCTGATCCCCTTAGCCAGTCTGTGTCTGTGTCTGTGTCTGTGTCAGTTTTGTGTCTGTCTTAAAGCACTGTCCCACCGTACGATTTCATTCCACGAGCTCTCCCCGAGTTTGCCCTGATTCGAACTCGGAGATTTGCGGTAATGTCCGCTCGTCGGTACTCGGGGCTCTCGTGGATATTTTTCAACGTGTTGAAAAATCTTCACGAGTCTTCCCCTTAGCGAGTCTTCCCCAGCACCTGCCGTTAGCGCAAAGAGACGTCCCCGAGCTCCGACGTACCCGCTACGTTCATTCTCCGTGCTTACCGCGAGTTTGATTATTTTTAAACTCGGGAGAACTCTTGGGATGAACTCGCACCGTGGGACGGGGCTTTCAGTCGTAAACCAGCGTCTGCAGTTAATTTCCCCATGTGGTACAGAGGCCTTGTTCCTGCAGCACCTGGGCCGGCCACTGGAGGTTGCTCATGCTCACTATATCAGTACCTGACTCCTGAGAGTCTATGGCCAGGGGGGTGAGAGTGGGAGATCGAGAGTCAGACAAAGGTGGCAGAAGGAAAAGAGAGGGGGGGAGACAGCAGTGGGGAACGGCAACGACCATCAGGGGCCGAGTGATCTGGTCAGAGGACAGCAGAGGACAACACACGGAGAGAGGTGGAGAGAGAAGATGACAAAAGGGATGATAGACTCGAAATGCTGGAGTAACTCAGCGGGACAGGCACCAACATCTCTGGAGAGAAGGAATGGGTGACGTTTCGGGTCAGGACCCTGCTTCAGACTGGTTCGGGGATAAGGGAAACGGGAGATAGAGACGGCAGCGGCGGCTGCGATGTGGAGAGAGATAAAGAACAATGAATGAATGACATGCAAAAAAAAAGTAAAATGAGAAGCTAGTGCGACCTGGGTGGGGGGAGGGACGGAGAGAGATAGGGAATGCCGGGGCTACCTGAAGTGAGAGAAATCAATATTCATGCCACTGGGCTGTGAGATAGAGATAGAGCCAGCGTCAGGAACAAATACACGGAGACAGAGTGTAAGATGCACGAGACAGAGACAGACAGATACACACACGCACACACATGCACCCAATCATGTGTATGCACTCACACACACACACAGGCTCACACACATACAAGTGTGAATACACACACAGGCGCACACACACACACACACACACACACACACAAAATAGTGCTTACATATACACATGCAGTCATGCACACAGGCACATATATGCACGTGTGAACACATACAATGGTACTTACATGTGCAGGCAGTCATATACACACCACAAATGCACACACACACATACAGGTGTGAACACACACACACATGCGTGCTTACATACTCAGATGTGTGTACTAATACACAATGACACGTAGATACATAGAAAACATAGATACATGTGAAACCATACACGCACACAATGTTGCTTACATATATACATGCGTTTGCACTAGTGTATACACACACACACACACATAGATACATGTGTGAACACATATACACACAATGGCCTTTACAGCCACACGTTTACGCACTCACACACAGGCACACAAGCACATACACACGTGAACACATACATGAACATAATCATGCTCACATACACATGTCCATGCACACACATACACACATGCATGCACGCACACACAGGCGCACACACACGCACACACACTCACACGCACACACACGCACGCACACGTACGTACACACACGCACACATGCACACACACGCACACATGCACACGCACGCACACATGCACACGCACGCACATACACACACGCACGCACACTCGCACGCACACACACACACACGCACACTCGCACGCACACACCCACACGCACACACACACACGCGCGCACACACACACAGGCAGGCAGGGCACGCACACACGCACACACACACGCACACACACACACACACACGCACACAACTGGGCAAGGTAACAGAGGGGAACAAAGTGAGAGGTGGATGGATTCCTGGAGCAAGAGGGTGAGGGCGAGATGGAGCCGGTGTGAAGGTTGAGGCCAATGAGAGAACTCACGACAAAGATCAACATTTGCATGGAGTCTAAGCGGAAACAGATGGGTGTCCCATTCCCCTCCCCCCTCCCCCTCCCCCCCCCCCCCCCAGCACAGGCCCGCCCGCTCACACAGAAACTATCCTCTCCCTCCTCTTGAATGGATTCATTCAGCCCATCCTCTGATTAAATGGAGGGAGGGAAGAATGGAGGGAGAGGGGAAAGGGAGGGAAGGAAGGGTGGGGGGGGGAGGGGGAGAAGGGAGAGGCAAGGCAGCAGGGTCTCAGAGAGTAACGTGTGGGACGGGGGAATTTTGTAGGGATTAGGAATGGCGATATGGAGTGAGAGATGGCGCAAGGTCGTGCGAGGAAGCAGAGAGAGCGAAGAGAGCAAAGGAATATAATGGCGGGGGGGGGGGGGGGATGGGGAACGGGGGATTGGGCGGCACGATACCGTACACACGATAGAACTTCGTTTATCCCAAGGAGGGAAATTAATCTTCCAAGTCATAAAAACACAAAATACATGAGGGGGGGGGGGGGTGGGGGGGGGGGGGGGGGGGGGGGGGGTTAATCAGTCCTACCCCACGACTGAAGGGGGTAGAGTTGTCCAGTTTGATGGCCACAGGGAAGAAGGGTCTCCTGTGGCCGTTCTGTCCAGCAGCTTGTCGGCACGGTGGGCGCAGGGGTAGAGTCGCTGCCCCACTGCACCAGAGACCCGGGTTCGATCCCGACTACGGGTGCTGTCTGTACGGAGTTTTGAACGCTCGCCCCCGTGACCCGCGTGGGTTTTCTCCGGGTGCTCCGGTTTCCTCCCACACGTGCGGGTTTGTAGGTTCATGGAATTGGTATCATTGTAAATTGTCCCCAGTGTGTGTGTGGGGGTGCGGGGATCGCTGGTCAGCATGGACTCGGTGGGCCCGAAGGGCCTGTTTCCGCGCTGGATCTTTAAAGCGAAATTAAACCAAAATGAGCGGACGAGTGGGATTGTGAGAGTTAGCCGGGGACAGACAGACTGGGTGCAGCGACAGGAAGCAGACAGGAAGGAGAGAGGGAAGAAAAGGAAATGACAGAGGGGGGGATAGGCGGGTAGGAGAGAAGGCAGGCAGTGAACGACAACAAAGGAATTCATGAATCTTGGATCAGGATTCAGACTGGGAATGGGAAATGTGGGATTGGGCATGGGAAACATAGAAACATAGAAAATAGGTGCATGAGTAGGCCATTCGGCCCTTCGAGCCAGCACTGCCATTCAATATCATCATGGGCTGATCATCCAACTCAGTATCCCCGTACCTGCCTTCTCTCACATACCCTCTGATCCCTTTAGCCACAAGGGCCACATCTAACTCCCTCTTAAATATAGCAATGATCAGCCATGATCATATTGAATGGCAGTGCTGGCTCGAAGGGCCGAATGGCTAAAGGGATCAGGGGGTATGGAGAGAAGGCACTGTTGAGACACAGTGCGGGAAACATAGAAACATAGAAATTAGGTGCAGGAGTAGGCCATTCGGCCCTTCGAGCCTGCACCGCCATTCAATATGATCATGGCTGATCATCCAACTCAGTATCCCGTACCTGCCTTCTCTCCATACCCTCTGATCCCTTTAGCCACAAGGGCCACATCTAACTCCCTCTTAAATATAGCCAACGAACTGGCCTCAACTACCTTCTGTGGCAGAGAATTCCACAGATTCACCACTCTCTGTGTGAAAAATGATTTTCTCATCTCGGTCCTAAAAGAGTTCCCCCCTTATCCTTAAACTGTGACCCCTTGTCCAGGACTTCCCCAACATCGGGGACAATCTTCCTGCATCTAGCCTGTCCAACCCCTTAAGAATTTTGTTAAAGAAGGAACTGCAGATGCTGGAGAATCGAGGGTTACACAAAAAGCTGGAGAAAACTCAGCGGGTGCAGCAGCATCTAAGGAGCGAAGGGGATAGGCGACGTTTCGGGTCGAGACCCTTCTTTAGACTGGAATTAAGAATTTTGTAAGTCTCTATAAGATCTGTCCTAAAAGATTTCCCCCTTATCCTTAAATAAGAAGGAAATGGGATTAGCACTCGTCAAAGAATGAGATTGGTAATTTATTAATGATTGGGGTTGGGTAAACTGTTTGGCAAACGCTGATCTTCCCCCTTAGTTTAGTTTAGTTTAGTTTAGTGTGTGGGAACAGGGCCCTGCGGCCCTACACCCGTCCAACGAGCCGGCCAGCGATCACCCGTTCACACTAGTTCCATCTTATCCCTGATCTCTCGTCCGTTCCCTACACACGGTGGGCAATTTACAGAGGGCCAGTTAACCCACAAACCCGCGTGTCTTTGTAATGTGGGAGGGAAACCGGAGCACCCGGAGAAAAACCCACGCGGTCCCCGGGGAGAACGTGCAAACTCGGTACCGTCAGCACCCGGGTCCCTGGCGCTGCGAGGCAGCAGCTCTACCCGCTGCGCCACCGTGCCGCTGGCTGCTCCTTAAGCACGATGAGGGTCTGGGTCCCCCTCCCCTCACTGAACCATCAATGGCCGGGCAGATGTGAGGCAGGTGCAGATGAACGGGGCAACTGTGGTGCCGCTTGGACAAAGAGGGAGGAAGAATTGGAGCAGATGGGGAAGGGAGGAGAGAACGAGGAAGTGAATCAGTCAGAATTCGGGGTCTCGACCTGAAACGTCACCCATTCCTTTCTCTCCAGAGACGCTGCCTGTCCCGCTGAGTTACTCCAGCATCTGCAGTTCCTTCCTACACGTATTGACTATTCATTCCCGAATTCATCCTGCACACTGTTCGATACCCGAGCTTTGGGAGCCTGCAGACGTGACTAATGCTGCTGATGATATTTCCCGCTGAAAGTCCCGCTGTTGAAGGGGCAAACGCCCAAAGATCATCGGGCAGGGGGCCAGGGGTGAGTACTGCTGCACTCCACAACAGAGGGAGCTCCTGGCTGCCAGAGGGGCAGTACTGGGGGAAGTGCCGCACTGTTGCAGATACTAGATTGCAGCATCAATGAAGGGGCAGAACCAGGGGGAGGTATCAAAATTCAGCCCCACTACTGGAGGGGCAACGGAGGTCGCAGTACGGAGGGAATGTGTGTGTGGGAAGGAACTGCAGATGCTGGTTCACACTGGAGATAAATGCTGGAGTAACATAGAAACATAGAAAATAGGAGTAGGCCATTCGGCCTTTCGAACCTGCACCGCCATTCAATATGATCATGGCTGATCATCCAACTCAGTATCCCGTACCTGCCTTCTCTCCATACCCTCTGATCCCCTTAGCCACAAGGGCCACATCTAACTCCCTCTTAAATATAGCCAATGAACTAGCCTCAACTACCCTCTGTGGCAGAGAGTTCCAGAGACCCACCACTCTCTGTGTGAAAAAAGTCCTTCTCATCTCGGTCCTAAAGGATTTCCCCCTTATCCTTAAGCTGTAACCCCTTGTCCTGGACCTCCCCAACATCGGGAACAATCTTCCTGCATCTAGCCTGTCCAATCCCTTAAGAATTTTGTAAGTTTCTATAAGATCCCCTCTCAGTCTCCTAAATTCTAGAGAGTATAGACCGAGTCTATGCAGTCTTTGTTCATAAGACAGTCCTGACATCCCAGGAATCAGTCTGGTGAACCTTCTCTGCACTCCCTCTATGGAAATAATGTCCTTCCTCAGATTTGGAGACCAGAACTGTACGCAATACTCCAGGTGTGGCCTCACCAAGACCCTGTACAACTGCAGTAGAACCTCCCTGCTCCTATACTCAAATCCTTTTGCTATGAGAAATCCAAGGTAGGCAAAAAAAAGTGCTGGAGAAACTCAGCGGGTGGGGCAGCATCTGCGGAGCGAGGGAAATAGGCAACGTTTCGGGCAGTTACTCCAGCATGGTGTGTCTTTCTTTGTTGCAAGCCAGCATCTGCAGTTCCTTCCTACACAAGAATCCTGGAGAATATCTACTGACGTGACCTCCACAGCCTTCTGCACCCTACATTTCCACACTGATCATTTGTGCATTTTTGTTGCAAAGTATTTCCCCGGCGTTAAGGCGCTCCCTCCCTCATCTCTTGGAAGCGGTGAGAGAAAACCCGAGCCTTTTTTTTTTGTTTCAGCAACTGAGCACGGCGGGTGCTTGGAGTCGTGCTTTGATTTTGGAGGCAGCTACAGACAGCTCTGTGGCCCCCTGCTCATTTATCACAGGTCTGGATCAGTGCAGTTAGGAGGGAGGGAGGGAGGGGGAGGAGGGGGGGATGCCAGTGCAGTCGGCAGCACGGCACAAATCATTTGCAAGACAATGGGGAGTCTGTTTACCAGCCGGCCTCAACTGAGAGAACCCAACCCCTCTCCTTCGCCCCCCCACCCCCCCCCCCCCCCCCCCTCCTCTCGTTACACCTCTCAACTCCAGCCCGCATTCCTGATGTCTGCCTCTGTCGCGTCTCGCAACCGTGCACCCTCTCCGTCTCCCCGCCGCTCGGCCCATCCAGACTGTCCTGGACCCGATCGTCGCGACGAAACTCACACAAAACGACAATCTCCCAGACCTTACGAACGGCGCAGAGAAGCCGGAGTTACTCGGCGGGTCAGGCAGCAGCGTCTCTGGAGAGAGGGAATGGGTGACGTTTCAGGTCGAGACACTTCTTCAGACCGGAACATCACCTATTCCTTCTCTCCAGGGACGCTGCCTGGCCCGCTGAGTTACTCCAGCATTTTGTGCTCTTTTCATTGCAACTTGCAAAGTCCAAAACCTCTGGACATTAACGAGGGCATTGTAACGTCTACAGGTCGTTTGAACGATGGTTAACCTTATAACGTGGGGTCGGGGGATGGGGAGTGGAGGAGGGGGAGGGGGGGCAGGGAACATAGAAACATAGAAAATAGGTGCAGGAGTAGGCCATTCGGCCCTTCGAGCCAGCACCGCCATTCAATATGATCACGGCTGATCATCCAACTCAGTATTCTGTACCTGCCTTCTCTCCATACCCCCTGATCCCTTTAGCCACAAGGGCCACATCTAACTCCCTCTTAAATATAGCCAATGAACTGGCCTCAACTACCTTCTGTGGCAGAGAATTCCACAGACTCACCACTCTCTGTGTGAAAAATGTTTTCCTCATCTCGGTCCTAAAAGACTTCCCCCTTATCTTTAAACTGTGACCCCCTTGTCCTGGACTTCCCCAACACGGGGACAATCTTCCTGCATCTAGCCTGTCCAACCCCTTAAGAATTTTGTACGTCTCTATAAGATCTGTCCTAAAAGATTTCCCCCTTATCCTTAAATAAGAAAGAAATGGGATTACCAATCGTCAAAGAATGAGATTGGTAATTTATTAATGATTGGGGTTGGGGAAACTCTTGGGCAAACGCTGATCTTGCACCTTAGTTTAATTTAGTTTTCACCACTCTCTGTGTGAAAAATGATTTTCTCATCTCGGTCCTAAAGGACTTCCCCCCTTATCCTTAAACTGTGACCCCCTTGTCCTGGACTTCCCCAACATGGGGAACGTGTTAGTAACTGGTAACTACAGCATCCCATAGATAAGCAAGATTGGAGACACGGGAGATGAGCGATGAGGATGAGCTTACATGATTGTAAAGTACCACGAGGACGCTCAAGTGAGAAACAAACTGCTGGTGGAACAAGCAACGTCAGCATCAAATTGACGCAGCCCCTTCAACGGATCGAGAAATTAATTCTGACCCAGGTCAGGGCGAGGCGTTAGCCACAGTGGCGCAGCGGTAGAGTCGCTGCTTCACTGTGCCAGGGACCCGGGTTCGATCCTGACTACGGATGCTGTCCGTGCGGAGTTTGCACGTTCTCCCCGTGACCTGCGTGGGTTTTCCCTGGTTTCCCTCCCACGCTCCAAAGACGTGCAGGTTTGCAGGCCGACTGGCATCGGTGAAGATCGTAAACTGTCCCCCCAGTGCGTGTAGGATCGTGTTAGTGTTCGGGGGGGATCGCTGGTCGGCGCGGACTCGGTGGGCCGAAGGGCCTGTTTCCGCGCCGTATCTCCAAACTAAACTAAGGGGTCATAAGTTGCTCCTTTAGCAGTCCATTTCTATCGGTAAGCAAGGAAGCGGCTCTGACATTATAGAACTGTGCATCTTTATGCACCGGGCCAAGGTGATGAGCGCGGGTGTCAGGGGTTACGGGGAGAAGGCAGGAGAATGGAGTTGAGAGGGAGAGACAGATCAGCCATGATTGAATGAGTATGGGCTTGATGGGCCGAATGGCCTAATTCTGCTCCTATAGCGTATGAACTGATGAAGCTCGGCCTGGTGGAGTTAAAGCAATTTCCCCAGTGCTCGCTCACTGATGCATCAATGATCCAATGTACACAAGGCAGCTTTCATTCACAAATTCCACCTCGTAAAACGTGCACAAGTGCGTCCAATTTCTGGGCAAGAGTATTTAAGACGGAGCCTAGCTGGAAAATGTCAATCTGCTTCAGTCACCGCGCCGTCACCTCAGAATAAAAGGACGTACATTTAGAAAGGAGATGAGGAGGAATTTCTTGAGGGCGGTGAATCTGCCACAGGCGGCTGTGGAGTCCAAGTCAATGGATATTTTTTGAGGTGCAGGATTGGTAAAACTCTTCATTAGTACAGGAGTCAGGGGCTATGAGGAGAATGGTGTTGACCTCCCCACCACCGAAGGGATCGATCGAAGTCACTGCCTCAAAAAGGCAGCCAACATCATCAAAGACCCACACCATCCTGGCCACAGGCTCATTTCTAGAATTCTCTCTCTCAAGAATACATACACTCTCTCTCTAGAATTTAGGAGATTGAGGGGGGATCTTATAGAAACGTACAAAATTCTTAAGGGGTTGGACAGGCTAGATGCAGGAAGATTGTTCCCGATGTTGGGGAGGTCCAGGACAAGGGGTCACAGCTTAAGGATAAGGGGGAAATCCCTTAGGACCGAGATGAGAAGGACTTTTTTCAAACAGAGAGTGGTGGGTCTCTGGAACTCTCTGCCACAGAGGGTAGTTGAGGCCAGTTCATTAGCTATATTTAAGAGGGAGTTAGACGTGGCCCTTGTGGCTAAGGGGATCAGGGGGTATGGAGAGAAGGCAGGTACAGGATACTGAGTTGGATGATCAGCCATGATCATATTGAATGGCGGTGCAGGCTCGAAGGGCCGAATGGCCTACTCCTGCACCTAATTTCTATGTTTCTATGTTTCACCGTTGCCATCGGGAAGAAGGTACAGGAGCCTGAAAACTGTAACGTCCAGGTTCAGGAACAGCTTCTTCCCGTCAGCCATCAGGCTATTAAACATGACAACAAATAAGCTCTGAACTGCAACAGACTATTGCTATTATTGCACTATAGTTGTTATTTATTGAGATTGAATAAGTGTGCACGTGTGTACACACCCTGAACTTTTTTTCTTCTCCCTCTATGGACTATGCTTGCATATTCTGTTGTGCTGCGGCAAGCAAGGATTTCATTGTCCTATCTGGGACACATGACAATAAAACTCTCTCGATTCTTGAGGGGGAAAGACAGATGAGTTATTTTTAAATGGCGGAGTAGACTTGATGGCGCGAACGGCCTAATTCTGTTCCTAGAACGTATGAGCTAAGAACCAACGTGACTTTTGGAGGAATTCCATTTCCGGAGGATAGGATGATGAGTAACTTCCTCCCAAGCGGAGAGCTTTAGACTGTTGACACACAGTGCGGGAAACATAGAAACATAGAAATTAGGTGCAGGTAGGCCATTCGGCCCTTCGAGCCTGCACCGCCATTCAATGTGACCATGGCTGATCATCCAACTCAGTATCCCGTACCTGCCTTCTCTCCATACCCTCTGATCCCCTTAGCCACAAGGGCCACATCTAACTCCCTCTTAAATATAGCCAATGAACTGGCCTCAACTACCCTCTATGGCAGAGAGTTCCAGAGACTCACCACTCTCTGTGTGAAAAAAGTCTTTCTCATCTCGGTCTTAAAGGATTTCCCCCTTATCCTTAAGCTGTGACCCCTTGTCCTGGACTTCTCCAACATCGGGAACAATCTTCCTGCATCTAGCCTGTCCAACCCCTTAAGAATTCTGTAAGATCCCCTCTCAATCTCCTAAATTCTAGAGAGTATAAACCGAGTCTATCCAGTCTTTCTTCATAAGACAGTCCTGACATCCCAGGAATCAGTCTGGTGAACCTTCTCTGCACTCCCTCCCTGAAACAGGCCCTTCGGCCCACTACAGCCCGTGCCGACCAGCGACCACCCCGTACACTAGCACTATCCAACACACGGAGGACAATTTACAATTTACAGGAGCCAATTAACCCACAAACCCTGTTTCCGCGCTAAGAAGTCTCTTTCCTATCTCCCTAATTTTTATATCTCTTGCTTCTATCTTGGGCAGTTTCCTCGAAGTCGAGTGAGGCTTGCTTCCTGTCCCGTTCCGCCAGCTGCGAGAACGCTGATAAGGGGCCAACACGGAACCCGCGGCCCGTGTCATTGGCTGGAGCAGGAGCCACTGGAGCTGGGCGGTTGTGTCTCCTGTCCGACCACAATGAATACCCCTTTACACAAAGCGCTGCATTAGCTCCAGTGCTCAGTATTCTCTCAGTTGTTGCAGCAGCCTTGCATCCACGGTAATGGGTTCCTCATTAATATAGGCAAAGAGGCCACATTCCTTGCTACTCTCCCCCCCCCCCCCCCCACACACACACACACACCCTCCCCCCCCACTGATAGTGCCCCTGTGTAAAATATTATTCTGCTGACACACCAACTGCAGACTCAGTCGCAGTCAGCTTAGTCTGAACCCCACGGTGAGGCCTAGGCTGAATAGGCTTCAGGCCAGGGCCCAACAGCGGGCTTTAGCGGCAGAAAGACACAAGTCTGCCTCACTCAGCGGGTCAGGCAGCGTTTATGGAGATTAAGGATGGGTGGCGTTTCGGCTCGCAACCCTTTAGATGAGGAATTTACAAGAAAACAGGAGATTGTGTCGAAGCAAAGAGCTTTAGATTTTAGAGAAACACAGCGTGTTTGGAAACAGGCCCTTCGGCCCACGCCTACCTTCGATCACCCCCGTAGACTAGCACTAGGCAGTTTGCACCCTAGTGGCATAAACATTGACTTCTCCAATTTCAGGTAGTCCCCTGCTTTCTCCTCCCCTTCCCAGCTCTCCCTCAGCCCTCTGCCTCCGCCTCTTCCTTTCTTCTTCCCACCTCCACATCAGTCTGAAGAAGGGAGGGCGACGTCTCGAGGCTTGGATATAGTGGATGTGGAGAGTTTAAGAAGGAACTGCAGATGCTGGAAAATCAAAGATGCTGGAAAATCAAAGGTAGACAAAAGATGAAGGAAATAGGCAACAGAGTGAGCAACACCGCAAGTTGGAGGAACAGCACCTCATATTCCGCTTGGGGAGTCTGCATCTTGGTGGCATGAACATCGATTTCACACAATTCTGTTGACCCTTGCTGTCTCCTCCCCTTCCCACCTCTCCCTCAGCCCTCGGGCTCCTCCTCCTCCTTTTTCCTTTCTTCTCCCCCCCCACCCCCCATCAGTCTGAAGAAGGGTTTCGGCCCGAAACGTTGCCCATTTCCTTCGCTCCATAGATGCTGCTGCACCCGCTGAGTTTCTCCAGCTTTTCCAATCTCTCTTCGGTTTAAACCAGCATCTGCAGTGCCTTATAACCATATAACCATATAACAATTACAGCACGGAAACAGGCCTTCTCGGCCCTTCCAGTCCGTGCCGACCATTTATTTTCCCCATGTCCCATCTACCTGCACTCGGACCATACCCCTCCGTTCCTTCCTAGACAAATGCAGGTCCCTTACAGGCAGAAATGGGAAGATTTGTAAGGAAATGGCAGAGGATATGAGGAAATCGTTTTTTGTCCGTCTTCATGGATGGAGCCACAAACCCGCAGAAATAGGGGAGAGCCAAAGATCTGGCACGAAGCAAGAAAAATGAGCTAATATTAATAAAGACAATAGCCAGGGGGCAGGTGCTGCAGACCTGCAGGGGAAAGTGGACGATTCTCGGGCAGATGGGCCTCGTCAGCCTGGGAAGGCAGTCCGTCTAGGAGAGGGGATACTCTGATTTAAAACCTCCACTGCCTTGTGGCCATATCCACTCAAGAAAATCCGGAGTCGGAGCCCCTAAGGCAGTTTGTCGTTGTCTACAACCTCACTCTGACAGCTCCTGCGACGGCGCTGGTGCCAAACTGTAACGGCCCTGCTGTTCCTTTGGATCGATCAGCGACGTGGAGAGGGTTGGGGGGGGGGGCGTGCTGCATGGGGAACAGCCTGTCCTCCATATGACATCGAACGTCCAGGCTTGCATCCGACAAACTAGGATGCATCACCCATGGTCAGTTCTAACCGAGGGGGGGGGGGGGGGGGCTACTACTAATTGCCTTAAACATGTTAACAAACATAAAAATAAAAAATAAAAAATCACAAAGAACTACAACAGAAAGTTAGACACAAAGTGGTGGAGTAACTCAGCGAGTCAGGCAGCATCTCGGGGGGGGGGGGGGGGGGGAGGGATGGGTGACGTTTTGGGTTGGGAATTTCCCTTAGACTGATAGGAGGGGGTGGGAGGTGGGGGTGAAGAGGAGGTGGGGGGGGGGGGGGGTGAGACAGACCTGGACCATTCAGGCCACAAGTGACCTTTGTCCAGCAGGGCAGAGCCTGGCGAGCCCATTGTTGGCTCGGGAAGACGGGATCTCAAGAGGAGAACTGTGGAAACACGACTAGGGTGGAGGAAGTGGGCAAGGGGGAGCGGGGAGTGTGAGCAGAAGGTTAATTAAAACGAGAGGATTCAGTGTTCACACCGCTGGGTTGGAAGTTACCCAAGCAAAATATGAGGAGTTGTGCCTCCAATTTGCACGTGGCCTCACGCGGTGGGCCAGGAGGCAACTGGGGTCGGCATGGGCAGGCAATGTTTTGGTTCTTCAGTCTGAAGTCCTTTGATTTTTACTCGTCGTAATGTGCGAATTGCTGCTTTGATTCCAAAAACTATCATCTTCCAATCTACCTTGTTGCAGCCCTTGCACTTTTTTTAAAAAACCCTGCACTTTCTCTGCCACATGATATTCTGCACTCTTGTTTCCCTTCTCTTTTGCACTGCCTGTTGCACTCTTGTAGGGCATAAATTGCCTGGATAGCTGGCAAAACAAAGTTTACCACTGTACCCTCGGTGCACCTGACCAAGACCTGAGATCCAATCCAAGACCTGAAATCCATGTCGCCAATAATTGATCTCCAATTTCAGATATAAGGACGCAAAGCACTGGAGTGACTCAGCGAGTCAGGCAGCATGTCTGGAGAACATTGAATGGTGACCCTTCCTTCACCCTCAACAACTTATCTTTGACTCCAAACGGTTTCTAACATCAGAAGGTAGACAAAAATGCTGGCGAAACTCAGCGGGTGCAGCAGCATCTATGGAGCGAAGGAAATAGGCAACGTTTCGGGCCGAAACCCTTCTTTCAGATACTTTGATGAAACCTCTCCTCAGTCGCCTCGATTCCCAGGGAAACAGGCTCTGAGGGAGCAATCAACGAGCGAGATTCAATCTGCTCCTTCCCCCATGTATGTTGCCGGACCTGCTGGGTATATGCAGGGGCTATGGGGGAGGAGGCAGGAGAATGGGGTTAGGAGGGAGAGATAGATCAGCCACGATTGAATGGCGGAGTAGACTTGGTGCGCTGCATGGGCCCAATTCTGCTCCTATCATTTGGGGCCTTATTTTGAGTTCCATCCAAGACCCCTCAGGCCATGGCTGTTGCCACAACGCCCCAGCGTCCCCAACGGAAGCGCAGCGGTAGAGTTGCAGCCTTCCCGCGCCAGAGGCGCAAGTTTCGATCCTGTGCGGAGTAGCGGGGAGGGTTTGCTCCCGGTGCTCCGGTTCCCAGCCACGCTCCAAAGATGCACAGGTTTGTAGGTCGTATTATAGACGTCGGTAAAAATTGTAAACAGTAGCATTGATAGTACGCGGGTACGGGGGTCTCTGGTTGACACGGACTCGGTGGGACGAAGTATACATCTTTCAGATTGTATCTCCATACTAAACTAAACCCCCCCCCCCCCTCTCTAATGCCGTGACATCCTTCCTGTGCACTGATGACCAGAACTGCACACAGCACACTGTGGCTGTGGCCTAATTAGTGTTTCGAACTGTTCCAGCATGACCTCCTCGCTCTGATAGTCTGTGTTTTGGACTGAATGAAGCAAGTATCCCAAAGGCCTTTTTAACCCCTTAAGTTGACCAAGAGGCTTCAAGGATTATAAGGCACATCGACACCGTTTAAACTGCATGTTTAACAGTGGAAGAAGCTCTCTATATTCACCGTATTATTATCACGGTAACCATCAAATAATATCAGATGTGTAAATTCTACGACCCATAAGTAAAGGCCATTGGAGTAATTACTGAGGATCCTCCTAGGAGATGAACGGACCGACACAAGGCGCTGGAGTAACTCAGAGGGTCAGGCAACATAGAAACATAGAGAATAGGTGCAGGAATAGGCCATTCAGCCCTTCGAGCCTGCACCGCCATTCAATATGATCATGGCTGATCATCCAACTCAGTATCCCGTACCTGCCTTCTCTCCATACCCCCTGATCCCTTTAGCCACAAGGACCACATCTAACTCACACTTAAATATAGCCAATGAACTGGCCTCAACTACCTTCTGTGGCAGAGAATTCCAGAGACTCACCACTCTCTGTGTGAAAAATGATTTTCTCATCTCGGTCCTAAAGGAATTCCCCATGATCCTTAAACTGTGACCCCTTGTTCTGGACTTCCCCAACATCGGGAACAATCTTCCAGCATCTAGCCTGTCCAACCCCTTAAGAGTTTTGTAAGTTTCTATACGATCCCCTCTCAATCTTCTAAATTCTAGCGAGTACAAGCCGAGTCTATCCAGTCTTTCCTCATATGAAAGTCTTGACATCCCAGGAATCAGTCTGGTGAACCTTCTCTGTACCCCCTCTATGGCAAGAATGTCTTTCCTCAGATTTGGAGACTGACACCTCTGGAGAACATGGGGAGGTGACATTTCAGGTCGGGGCCCTTCTTCAGACCCGTAGCGCCCATGGTCCTCATTTTTGCCATTCTGATTGAGCGCGCACAGAAGAGATTTACGAGAATCATTCCACGGAATGAGTGGGCTAACGTATGATGAGCGTTTGACGTTACTGCGCCTGTACTCGCTGGAGTTTAGAAGGGAGCAGGATCGGGGACCTCACTGAAACCCGCCGAACAGTGAAAGGCCTGGATGGAGTGGACGTGAAGAGGATGTATCTACTAGCGGGGGAGCCTGGGACCAGAGGTCACAGCCTCAGAATAAAAGGACGCACCTTTAGAAAGGAGACGAGGAGGAATTTTGTTAGCCAGAGGGTTTGGTGAATCTGTGGAATTCATTGCCATCGACAGCTGTGGAGGCCAATTCATTCTTGATTCAGGGGTGACGGGGAGAAGGCAGGAGAATGAGGTTGAGAGGGAAAGAGAGGTCAGCCATGATTGAATGGCGGAGTAGATGGGCCGAATGGGCTAATTCTGCTCCTATGACTTATGTAAACTTCTTGCCCTGAACTGATTCCATCCTCATCATCCACCACACTGCCAACTTTTGCTTTATTGGCAATCTATCAATAGCTCAATATCAATATATTTGTTAAGATCAGTGATACATAGCGCAAAAAAAAGTCGAATCGCTGAATTCCGCAGACCGTCTCTGAAAAATAGCCTTCCAAACACCTAAAAACCCCCATTAAACCGCACTTAAGTATTTCTTGTCACTCGGCCAATTTTGAATCCAATTTGCCACAGAATTGTTAGGTGGGGTGTATTGTGGGTATGCGGTACTGTCAGATGGGCCAGTACTGAATCAGAAGATCATAACTGATAGAAACATCAAAATTAGGTGCAGGAGTAGAGGCCATTCGGCCCTTCGAGCCAGCACCGCCATTCAATATGATCATGGCTGATCATCCAACTCAGTATCCCGTACCTGCCTTCTCTCCATACCCTCTGATCCCCTTAGCCACAAGGGCCACATCTAACTCCCTCTTAAATATAGCCAATGAACTGGCCTCAACTACCCTCTGTGGCAGAGAGTTCCAGAGACCCACCACTCTCTGTGTGAAAAAAGTCCTTCTCATCTCGGTCGTAAAGGATTTCCCCCTTATCCTTAAGCTGTGACCCCTTGTCCTGGACCTCCCCAACATCGGGAACAATCTTCCTGCATCTAGCCTTACCAACCCCTTAAGAATTTTGTAAGTTTCTATAAGATTCCCTCTCAATCTCCTAAATTCTAGAGAGTATAAACCGAGTCTATCCAGTCTTTCTTCATAAGACAGTCCTGACATCCCAGGAACCTTCTCTGCACTCCCTCTATGGCAATAATGTCCTTCCTCAGATTGGGAGACCAGAACTGTACGCAATACTCCAGGTGTGGTCTCATCAAGACTCTGTACAACTGAAGTATAACCTCCCTGCTCCTATACTCAAATCCTTTTGCTATGAAAGCTAACATACCATTCACTTTCTTCACTGCCTGCTGCATCTGCATGCCTACTTTCAATGACTGGTGTACCATGACACCCAGGTCGCGCTGCATCTCCCCTTTTCCTAATCGGCCACCATTTAGATGATAGGAGTAGAATTAGACCATTCGGCCCATCGAGTCTACTCCGCCATTTAATCAAGGCTGATCTACCTCTCGCCTTCTAACCCCATTCGCCTGCCTTCTCCCCATAACATCTGACACTCATACTAATCAAAAATCTATCTATCTATCTCTGCCGTAACAATATCCACTGACTTGGCCTCCACAGAGTTCTGTGGGAAAGAAATCCACAGATTCACCGCCCTGCGCTGAGGGGAGGTGCCGCAATGTCAGAGGGGCAGGAACGGTGGCGTACTGCCTCAGTCTGAAGAAGGGTCCTGACCCAAAACGCCACCAGTCCGTGTTCTCCACAGACGCTGCCTGACCCGCTGAGTTACTCCAGCATCTTCTGAGCATCTTAGTTCAGTTTACTCTAGAGATACAGGCCCTTCGGCCCACCGGGTCCGTGCCGACCAGCGATCCCCGCACATTAACACTAGCCCTACACCCACTAGGGACAATTCACAATCACGCTAAGCCTATTGACCCACAAACCTGTAGGTTTTTGGATTGTTGGCGGATACCGAAGATCCCGGAGAAAACCCACGCGGTCACGGGGAGAACGCACAAACTCCGTACGTTCTTAGCTCTTAGGGCTAAAGGAATTAAGGGATGTCAGGGCAAAAACAGGAACTGGGTACTGATTTTAGATGATCAGCCATGATCATATTGAATGGCGGTGCTGGCTCGAAGGGCCGAATGGCGTACTCCTGCACCTATTTTTCTATGTACAGGCAGCAGCCGTAGTTGGGATCGAACCTGGGTCTCTGGCGTTGAAAGCACAGTAAAGGGCCTGTCCCACCAGCATGCAACTCTATGCGATGAGCGCGACCTAACGTGGTCGCTTGAGCCGTCCAGCGTCGCGGGGCCGGTCCCACTTCGATCGCCGGAGCCGTGCGGAATTGTGCGGAGTTCGTCCCGACATCGCGCGGGGCTGCAAAAAACTGACTATGTCCAAAAATTCCGCGCGGCAACGGATTGTCGGCTCAGTCGCTTTGACGCATTACACACCGCCTCGACGTCGTGCCTCCGTGAACCTATCTGTAGGTGCCTCCGTGCCCTCTATGTGTGTGGCTCCGTGGCCCTCTGTGTGTGTGTGCCTCTGTGCCCCTCTCTGTGTGCCCCTCTCTGTCCTGGCGAACTTACCTTTAAGACTTCGCTTCAAGTTCGCCTCACTTTGCGCCGCGTTGCGCCACTCACCCGACCTCCGTGCGGCCCCTGCTGCCGGTTTGGTCGTGCTTGCCGCACGCAGGCCAATGCTGGTGGGAACGGCCCTGTACAGGGATCACCCGACCTCCGCGCGGCCCCCGCTTCTAGTTTGATCGCGTTCATCGCATAGAGTTGCATGCTGGTAGGACAGGCCCTTAAGGCTGGAACTCTACCGCTGTGTTACCCTGGCGTCCACAGTTCCTTTAGTCTCTCAATGGGTTATGGTGCAACAAGTTCGGTAACCGTTCCCACACAGACTCCAATGGTCACCAGGGAATGGGTTAGACAGACATGGACTCTCTTCGGAGCACGGGACCCATAGTCACTGACCCTCTCTGGGGTACAGCCCCCACAGACACCCACCCACATTGGGTAATGATGATCGAGGAAGGGAACTGCAGATGCTGCTTCACACCGAAGATGGACACAAAATGCCGAAGTGACTCAGCGGGACAGAACGGCATCTCTGGAGAAAAGGAATGGATGAAGTTCCCGGTCGGAACCTCCGCCCCCAGAGTGAAAGACAGAGAAGGCCCGAATAAAACAGGGCCGGTGACCCCGGGAAGAGTGGAGTCACCAAGGGTTGTTGGCGCTGGGCCTGTGTTCGCTGGAGTTTAGAAGGATGAGGGGGGGACCTCATTGAAACATACAGAATAGTGAATGGCCTGGATAGAGTGGATGTGGAGAGGATGTTTCCACTAGTGGGTGAGTCTAGGCCTAGAGGTTACAGCCTCAGAATTAAAGGTTGTTGTTTTTTTTAGGAAGGAGATGACAAGGAATTTCTTTAGTCAGAGGTTGGTGAATCTGTGGAATTCTTTGCCACAGAAGGCTGTGGAGGCTAAGGCAGTGGGTATTTTTAAGGCAGGGATAGGCAGATTCTTGATTAGTACGGGTGTCAAGAGGTTATGGGGAGAAGGGGTTAAGAGGGAGAGATAGATCTGCCATGATTGAATGGGGGAGTGGACTGGATGGGCCGAATGGCCAAATTCTACTGCTATAATTTATGAATGAATGAGTCCATAATGGGCCATTGTTGGGCAGGGAACATGTGCTGATGACAGGGAGACAAGGATGTGAACAGTGGAACGAATAAGATGGGGAAAGGGGGGGTGGGGGGGGGGGAAGGTATGCAGGGGTTACTTGAAATTAGAGAAATTAATGTTCATACCGCTGGGGTGTAAGCTGCCCAAGCAAAATATGAGGTGCTGTTCCTCCAATTAGCGCTGGGCCCCACTCTGACAATGGAGGAGGCCCAGGACAGAAAGGTCAGTGTGGGAATGGGAGGGGAGTTCAAGTGTTTGGCAACCGGGAGATCGGGTAGGGCAAGGCGGACTGAGCGTAGGTGTTCAGCCAAACCACCGGCAAGTTTTTTGGAGCCCCGCGCGATGTCGGGACGAACTCCGCACAATTCCGCACGGCTCCGGCGATCGAAGTGGGACCGGCCCCGCGACGCTGGACGGCACCGCTTGGTCTTGTCGATGTAGAGGAGCCCACACCAGGAGCACAGGATGCAGTGGGTGAGGACTTAGGATTAAGGTGAAGGGGGAAAGATCGAATAGGAATCTGAGGGGTGGTGGGTGTACGGAACGAGCTGCCAGAGGAGGTGGTTGAGGCAACGTTTAAGAAGCAATTAGACAGGGATATGGAGAGGGCAGGTTTAGAGGGATATGGGCCAAATGCAGGCAGGTGGGACTAGTGTAGATGGGACACGTTGGTCGGCGTGGGAAGGTTAGGCCAAAGGGCCTGTTTCCACGCCGTGAGGTTTGGAGGAGGTGCAAGTGAATCTCCACCTCACCCGAGAGGACTGTCGGGGGTCCCTGGATGAAGTCGAGGGAGGAGGTAGAGGGGCAGGTGGGACAGATGTTGACCCTCACTGGAGCAAAGTTCACGCACACACACACACACACACGCACGCTCGCTCGCCTCTAACCGACACTAATTCTCACTCAAGGTGCCCACGCTGCTGCGCCTCGCGATGCAACGAGGTAATGTTATTACACGTACCCCCGCACATTAACACTATCCTACACACACTTGGGACAATTTACACTCACTCCAAGCCAGTTAGCCCACAGACCTGCACGTCTTTAAGTAAATAGGTAAGTTTAATGGCCAAGTATTCACATACAAGGAATTTGCCTTGGTGCTCCGCCCACAAGTAACAACATGACATACAGTGACAGTTACGAGTGACTCAGAAAACACTAAACATTAATAATAATAGAACATTAATGATAAAACACCATTGATCAAGCACGTGAACCAACAAAATACCAGATCAAAGGGAGGCTACAGATTTTTGGCTATTGAGTAGAGCAACTACTCGTGGATAAAACTGTTTTTATGTCCGGCTGCGGCAGCTTTGACAGTCCGGAGTCGCCTTCCAGAGGGAAGTGATTCAAAGAGTTTGTGGCCAGGGTGAGAGGGGTCAGAGGTGATCTTGCCCGCTCGCTTCCTGGCCCTTGCAGTGTACAGTTTGTCGATGGGGGGGGGGGGGGGAAGGTTGCAGCCAATAACACTGAAGAGGCACCGAGTAAAATGGGTTTCTCAGCAAAGATCCTTTCAGAGCAGCTTCTCGGCTTCCGAGAGCCACCCCTCCCCCCCTCCACCCCCAGCCCGGTGGAGCTGGAGAGGATTGGCACCAGCCTGGAGAAATGTTAATGCAGGGGAAACATGAAGCAGTTCATGACGACGGCAAGGAGGCTGGGTGAATCCAGTCAGCCGGGCTCTTCTGGAGACCCAGCGATTCACAAACTCGTTCTGTTAGCAACACACGACCACTGTTAGAGCAAACAGGATCAGGGCCTTTGTCAACAGAGGGCAGGGACGAGAACAGCCAGGAGGTTATCCCACACCTGATTAAATCACCAATTGCACCCCACGTGGGGTGCCCTGTCCAATTCCGGGACTCATAGGTTCATAGGTTCTTGGTGCAGCATACGGCCATTCGGCCCATCAAGTCCACTCCACCATTCGATCAAGGCTGATCTTTCATAACAAGAGGATTTCAGTACAGGAGTAAAGAGGTTCTTCTGCAGTTGTGTAGGGCTCTGGTGAGACCACATCTGGAGTATTGTGTACAGTTTTGGTCTCCTAATTTGAGGAAGGGCATCCTTGTGATTGAGGCAGTGCAGCAAAAGTTCATAAGATTGATCCCTGGGATGGCGGGACTGTCATATGAAGGAACTGCAGATGCTGGAGAATCGAGGGTACACAAAAGGCTGGAGAAACTCAGCGGGTGCAGCAGCATCTAAGGAGCGAAGGAGATAGGCGACGTTTCGGACCCGAAATGTCGCCTATGTCCTTCGCTCCTTAGATGCTGCTGCACCCGCTGAGTTTCTCCAGCCTTTTGTGTACCCTGTGGAGCATTCTGTACAGTTTTGGTCTCCTAATTTGAGGAAGGACATCCTTGTGATTAAGGCAGTGCAGCGTAGGTTCACGAGATTGATCCCTGGGATGGCGGGACTGTCACATGAGGAAGGATTGAAAAGACTAGGCTTGTATTCACTGGAGTTTAGAAGGATGAGGGGGGATCTTATAGAAACATATAAAATTATAAAAGGACTGGACAAGCTAGATGCAGGAAAAATGTTCCCAATGTTGGGCGAGTCCAGAACCAGGGGCCACAGTCTTAGAATAAAGGGGAGGTCATTTAAGACTGAGGTGAGAAAAAACTTTTTCACCCAGAGAGTTGTGAATTTATAGAATTCCCTGCCACAGAGGGCAGTGGAGGCTAAGTCACTGGATGGATTTAAGAGAGAGTTAGATAGAGCTCTTGGGACTAGTGGAGTCAAGGGATATGGGGAGAAGGCAGGCACGGGTTATTGATAGTGGACGATCAGCCATGATCACAATGAATGGCGGTGCTGGCTCGAAGGGCCGAATGGCCTCCTCCTGCACCTATTTTCTATGTTTCTATCTATCTTTCCCTCTCGAAGGGCCGAATGGCCTACTCCTGCACCTGTTGTCTATTGTCTAACCCCATTCTCCTGCCTTCACCCCGTAACCCCTGACACCGCTACTAAGTAAGAATCTGTCAATCACCACCTTAAAAATATCCACTGACTTGGCCTCCACAGCCGTCTGTGGCAATAAATTCTACAGATTCACCAACGTTCGACTATAGAAATTACTCCTCAAATCCTTTCTAAAGGAACGTCCTTTTATTCTGAGGCTGTGACCTCTGGTCCTAGACTCTCCCACTAGTGGAAACATCCTCTCCACATTCACTCTATCCAGGCCTTTCACGATTTGGCAAGTTTCAATGAGGTCCCCCCCCCCCCCCCCATCCTTCTAAACTCCAGAGAGTACAGCGAGTTTAGTTTGGAGACGCAGCGTGGAACCAGGCCCTTCAGCCCATTGAGTCCGCACCCACCACCCGTTCTATCCTGCACATTCTCGGGACAATTCACAGAGCCCAGTTAACCCACAAACCTGTGTGTCGTTGAGATTTAGGAAGAATGCGGAGCGCCCGGAGAAAGCCCGGGGAGAACGTGCAAACTCTGCACAGACAGCGCCCCCTAGTCAGGATCGAACCCAGGTCTCTGGCGCTGCGAGGCAGCAACTCTACCGCTGTGCCACTGTTGAGGACATCAGATTAATCTCAGAGAAGAGGGACTTCAGTTACAACAAGGGATTAGGGAAACAGATCTTGTTCTGCTTAGAGCAGAGCAGGTTCAAGGAAGATTTAATCGAGACGATCAAGTCATGGTGGTGTAAACGCAGAGATTGGCGGCGGAGGTGGTGATCAGAGAGGCTTAGATTTCTATCAATTTGCATTTTACCCAAATGTTCCGTATGTCTTCAGATGACAACAATCTGCATTTAGGCCTCACCTTTAATATAAGAAACAGCACAGTCTCAGAATCACACATCGTGGAAAGAGGCCCTTCGGCCCAACTGGGCCATGTCGGCCAAAACGCCCCAATTAATTAAACTATTCTCATTTGACCGAAATCCCTCCAACGCCTTCCTAGCCAGCGACCTATGCAAGTGCCCTTCAAATGCTGATTTAGTACCTGCCTCAACTACCTCCAAGAAGGGTGTTTGCCCGAAACGTTGCCTATTTCCTTCCGGGTTTCGGGCCGAAACGTTGCCTATTTCCTTCGCTCCATAGATGCTGCCGGCACCCGCTGAGTTTCTCCTGCATTTTTGTCTACCTTCGATTTTCCAGCATCTGCATTTCCTTCTTAAATACCTCCTTTTTATGTTTTTCAGTGTGTGGAAACAGGCCCTTCTGCCCACCGAGTCTGCGCCGACCGGCACTGGCCCAAACACTAATTCTCTCCTACACAGTAGGGACAATTTACAGACCATTTACAGAAGATACTGGAGCACACGGTGAACAGCGCCATCTGCTTCGCTGCCGCGTGCCGGGGTAGCCGGGCGAAGGCCAACGGGATTAACGAGCCCATCAGGAAGGCTGGCTCCGTCCTGGGGGGTTGGTCTTGGAGGGGGGAGGACGCTCCTCAAACTGCGGAGCATCTTGGACAATGCAGGTCACCCCCTCCATCACACACTGGTCAACCTGAGGAGCACCTTCAGCAACAGGCTGGTTGCACCAAGAACGCCACAGGAGATCTTTCTTCCCTGTGGCTATCAAACTGGACAACTCCTCCCCCTTCCGTCATGGGGTAGACTGACTCTCCCCCCCCGCCCCCCCCAATCTTTGCACCCCCCCCAACCCTTTCCACTCGCCCCTTTAATTTCCTGTTTCATGCATCTTGCCGCGTCTCGTGACTGTTGGCAGACCAATTTCCCTCCTGGATAAATAACGTTCCATCGTATCGTAGCGTAAACCAACGCGATCACAGGGAGAACGTGCAAACTCCGTACAGGCAGCACCCGTAGTCAGGGTCGAACCCGGGTCTCTGTTTATGCCCCTGTCCCACTTAGCAAACCTGAACGGAAACCTCTGGAGACTTTGCGCTCTACCCCAAGGTTTTGCGTGCGGTTACCGGAGGTTTTGGTCAGTCTCCATAATGGTTGAAAGTGGTTTCCGCTTCTTCTATGTTCCAGGGATTATTTCAAAAAATTCTAAACCGGCCGCGACTAAAAATATGTTGCCTGCCGTTTAAAAAATCGGTAATTTTGTAGTCGAAGCCGGTTGCGATGCTAGTTGAAGGTGGTTGCCAGAGGTTGAAGGTGGTTGCCGGAGGTTGAAGGTGGTTGCCGGAGGTTGAAGGTGGTTGCCGGAGGTTGAAGGTGGTTGCCGGAGGTTGAAGGTGGTTGCCGGAGGTTGAAGGTGGTTGCCGGAGGTTGAAGGTGGTTGCCGGAGGTTGAAGGTGGTTGCCGGAGGTTGAAGGTGGTTGCCGGAGGTTGAAGGTGGTTGCCAGAGGTTGAAGGTGGTTGCCGGAGGTTGAAGGTGGTTGCCGGAGGTTGAAGGTGGTTGCCGGAGGTTGAAGGTGGTTGCCGGAGGTTGCATGTAGTGGAAGGTAAGAATTTTTTTCACCAGTTTTATTCCAAAAGGGAGGTCTTACGGGAACCTCCGGGAACCGCACGGAAACCTTGGGTGGGGCGCAAAGTCTCCAGGAGTTTCCTAAGTGGGACAGGGGGCATTAAGGCAGCCAACTCCACCGCATATAGATAATTCTGATGCAACGAATCAAATCGGAAGAAGCCAGACGCAAGATGCCGAGGAAATTAGAGATTCAAGGAGGAAATTATTGGAATATTTACAGGCAGAATTTCGAAGCTTTGACGATGTCCCCCTCGTTAGCCCCAGCACAGTGAGCGGTTCTTTTACGCATTGTCTGTTGTAACCATTCTCTTCATTCTGTGCATTTTTATTTCTGGAGGCGACGGTAGAGTTGCTGCCTCGCAGCGCCAGGAATCCAGTTTCGATCCCGACTACGGATGCTGTCTGTACGGAGTCTGCACGTTCTTCCCACCGACAGCGCGAGTTTTCTCCGAGATCTTCGGTTACCTCCCACACCCCCAAAGACGTGCAGGGGTTTGTAGGTTAATTGGCTTGGTATCAATGTAAAAAATTGTCCCTAGTGTGTGTAGGAGAGTGTTAGTGTGCGGGGTATCGCTGGTCGGGCCGAAGGGCCTGACTCTGCGGTGCATCTCTAAACTAAATTAAATTAAACTCCAAAGGCGTACAGGTTTGGAGGTCAATTGGCCCCGGTGAAATTATAAATTGTCCCCCAGTGCTTGTAGGATAGTGATAGTGTTAGGGGGCACACAAAATGCTGGAGAAACTCAGCGGGTGCAGCAGCTTCTATGGAGCGAAGGAGATAGGCGACGTTTCGGGCCGAAACCCTTCTTCAGACTTAGTGATAGTGTTGGCGTGCGGGCATCGCTGGTCGGCATGGACTCAGTGGGCCGAAGGGCCTATTTCCGCGCTGTGTCTCGAAACAAAATCCAATCAGCTTTAACGGAAGAGGACGTTGTCTGCAGATTGTCTCCATTGCTCTTGTTTTCTGACTAAACAGACACATAACAGACTCCATGCCGTGAGTCATGCTGACCTCAAACTCATGCGCTGGTTCACAGCGAGACGCTCTAAACTAAATGTGGACCGACCGGATCTCGGCAGCCACACTTCACCAGCGGCAGAGATCAGTGAAGAAAGCCCACTGCCCGCCTTCCATCACTGGACCTCGGTCGGCACGTAGAAACATAGACAATAGGTGCAGGAGTAGGCCATTCGGCCCTTCGAGCCTGCACCGCCATTCAATATGATCATGGCTGATCATCCAACTCAGTATCCCGTACCTGCCTTCTCTCCATACCCCCT
>CAUPSL010000575.1:17500-27560 GCA_963514005.1 Raja brachyura | reverse complement strand
CCGTCCACAGAGGCGGACAAAACCGCTGGGGGAAACTCAGCGGGACGGGCGGCGCGAAGGAGCGAAGGAACGGGCGACGTTTCGGGTCGAGAGCCTCCTTCAGATGTTCGTCAGTTGTTGGAGAGCGCTGCGCGCGCGGGAGGGGGAAACCGGGAGAGATCCCGGGGAAATCTCCGCACCCGAGGTCGGGATCGAACCGGGAATCTCTGCCGCTGCAAGCGCTGTGAGGCAGCAGCTCTACCCGCTGCCCCCCCCCGTCCGCAAGTCTTCCCGATCAGCTGCTTAAACAAGTCAGGATTAGTCGTAGAAACATAGAAAAATAGGTGCAGGAGGAGGCCATTCGGCCCTTCGAGCCAGCACCGCCATTCATTGTGATCACGGCTGATCGTCCGCTATCAATAACCCGTGCCTGCCTTCTCCCCATATCCCTTGATTCCACCAGCCCCTAGAGCTCTATCTAACTCTCTCTTAAATCCATCCAGTGATTTGGCCTCCACTGCCCTCTGTGGCAGGGAATTCCACAAATTCACAACTCTCCGGGTTTAAGGTGAAGGGGGGGATAGATTGAATAGGAATCCGAGGGGTAACTTTTCCACCTAAAGGATGGTGGGTGTATGGAACCAGCTCTCTGAGACTCTCCCCTCAGTCTTAAATGGCCTCCCTTTTATTCTAAGACTGTGTGTGGCCCCTGGTTCTGGACTCGCCCAACATTGGGAACATTTTTCCTGCATCTAGCTTTGTCCAGTCCTCTTATAATTTTAGGGTAACACAAAAAGCTGGAGAAACTCAGCGGGTGCAGCAGCATCTAAGGAGCGAAGGAGATGGGCGACGTTTCGGGTCGAGACCCTTCTTCAGACGTTTCTATAAGATCTCCCCCCTTCATCCTTCTAAACTCCAGTGAATACAAGCCTAGTCTTTTCAATCTTTCCTCATATGACAGTCCCGCCATCCCAGGGATCGATCTGGTGAACCTACGCTGCACTGCCTCAATCGCAAGGCAGTTCAGTATATCGTCCCGTGTATCGAGGTACAGTGAAAAGCTTTTGTTGCGAGCTAACCAGCCAGCGGAAAGACAATACGCGATTACAATCGAGCCGTCCACAGTGTACAGATACAGGATGAGGGAATAACGTTTAGTGCGAGGTAAAGCCCGATCGAGGATAGTCCGAGGGCCTCCAATGAGGTGGATAGTAGTTCAGGACCGCTCTCTGGTTGTGGTCGGATGGTTCAGTTGCCTGATAACAACCGGGAAGAAACTGCCCCTGAATCTGGAGGTGTGTGTGTGTGCGTGCGTTTTCACACTTCTGTACAATAGACAATAGGTGCAGGAGTAGAGGCCATTCGGCCCTTCGAGGCAGCACTGCCATTCAATGTGATCATGGCTGATTAGTTACGGTGAGGCCTACTGAGGAGGCTTCTGTTCAGGCCTGCACAAAAGGCTGGAGAAACTCAGCGGGTGCAGCAGCATCTAAGGAGCGAAGGAGATAGGCGACGTTTCGGGTCGAGACCCTTCCTCAGACTGGTCAGGGATCAGGGAAACGAGAGATATAGACGGTGATGTGGAGAGATACAGAACAATGAATGAAAGATATGCAAAAAAGTATCGATGATAAAGGAAACAGGCCATTGTAAGCTGTTTGTGGTGTGGAAATGAGACTTGGGTGGGGGAGAGATAGAGAGAGTGGGAATGCCAGGGCCCGAGGGCTGAGGGAGAGGTGGGAAGGGGAGGAGGCAGCCAGGGTTAACAGAATTGAGAAAATTCAATGTTTAAGCCCAGAGGATGCAGACTCCCCAAGCGGAATATGAGGTGCTGTTCCTCCAACTTGCGGTGTTGCTCACTCTGGCCGTGGAGGAGGCCCAGGACCGAGAGGTCGGATACGGATACGGAATGGGAGGGGGAGTTGAAGTGCTGAGCCACCGGGAGGTCGGGTTGGTTATTGCGGACCGAGCGGAGGTGTTGGGCGAAACGATCGCCCAGCCTCCGCTTGGTCTCACCGATGTGGATCAGATTCTGTTCTGGAGGCTTCACAAATTGCTCGACAAATTACTTCTTAAAAACCTTCTTCAAGTACTTAAGATGGCTCTTAATTGCGAGCCTTCGTGGGCTCGGAGGCCTTCTGGGAAAATACTCCACATTTCTGGATCGGCGCACGGCCACAAGTTCAAATCCCGTCTCCTGGGAATTAAAAAATAAATAAAACTTAAAAAGTACAAACTACTGGCCCCACAGTCTAAACAGAGAACGCAGGGAGAGGTGTATGGAGGTCCCATTTCAATGAGACTTATTCCCCCTCTCTCTCACTCACAGCCCAGCCAGAAGGGGTCATAGAGTCACATAGTATAGATAGAGGCCCTTCGGCCTGACTTGCCCACACTAGCTACACTAGTCAGGGAAATACAGTGTGGAAACAGGCCCAACTTGCCCACACCGGGCCTACACTCCGCATAAGCCTGGGGCATTTCCTGAGGGGCGATCTTATAGAGGTGTACAACATCTGAGAGGGATACAATAGATCGGGCAGAGTCTCTTGCCCAGAGTAGGAGAATCGAGGACCAGCGGACATCGGTCGAAGATGAAGGGGAAAAGATTTAATAGGAATCTGAGGGGTAACTTTTTCACGCAAAGGGTGATGGGTGTATGGAGCGAGGTAGTTGAGGCTGGGACTATCCCCAGTGTTTATGAAACAGTTAGACAGGTACATGGATAGGACAGGTTTGGAGGGATATGGACCAAATGCAGGCAGGTAGGACTAGTGTAGCTGGGACATGTTGGTTGGTGTGGGCAAGTTGGGCCGAAGGGCCTGTATCCATGCTGTGTGGCTCTAATACCCTTGGCCTCCGCATGCCCCAGCTACACTAGTCCCACCTGCCCGCGTTTGGTCCACATCCCTCCAATCCTGTCCTATCCATGTACCTGTCTAACTGTTTCTTAAACGCATCCTCAACTAGTCCCAGCCTCAACTACCTCCTCCGGCAGCTCGTCCCATACACCCACCACCCTCTGTGTGGAAAGGTTACCCCTCAGATTCCTATTAAATCTTTTCCCCTTCACCTTGAACCTGTGTCCTCTGGTCCTCGATTCCCCGACTCTGGGCAAGAGACATCGAAACATAGAAAATAGGTGCAGGAGGAGGCCATTCGGCCCTTTGAGCCAGCACCGCCATTCAATATGATCATGGCTGATCATCCAACTCAGTATCCCGTACCTGCCTTCTCTCCATACCCCCTGATCCCTTTAGCCACAAGGGCCACATCTAACGCCCTCTTAAATATAGCCAATGAACTGGCCTCAACTACCCTCTGTGGCAGAGAGACTGTGCGTCTGTCTACCCGATCTATTCCTCTCATGGGTTTGTCCACCTCTATAAGATCGCCCCTCATCCTCCTGCGCTCCAGGGAACAGAGACCCAGCCCCGCTCAACCTCTCCCTGTAGCTCAGGCCCCTCGAGTCCCGGCAACATCCTCGTAAATCTTCTCTGCCGCCCTTTCCAGCTCGACGACATCTTTCCTGTAACACGGTGCCCAGAACTGGACACAATACTCTAAGTGCGGTCTCACCAACGTCTTATACAACTGCAACGTGACCTCCCGACTTCTATACTCAATTACATCACATATTTAGCCAGAGACAACTCAAGAAAGTCACCTGGGGCATTTGGCAGTAAGACCAAACATAGTCTTGGCAATCGTTTCGCTGAACATAGGAAATAGGTGCAGGAGTAGGCCATTCAGCCCTTCGAGCCTGCACTCCCATTACATATGATCATGGCTGATCACCTAAATTCAGTAAAATCCGATCAAGGATAGTCCGAGGGTCTCCAATGAGGTGGATAGTAGTTCTGGACCGCTCTCTGGTTGTGGTAGGATGGTTCAGTTGCCTGATAACAGCCGGGAAAAAACTGTCCCTGAATCTGGAGGTATGTGTGTGTGTGTGTGCGTTCGTTTTCACACTTCTGTACAATAGACAATAGGTGCAGGAGTAGAGGCCATCCTGGGATGTCAGGACTGTCTTACGAACAAAGACTGCATAGACTCGGTTTATACTCACTAGAATTTAGGAGATTGAGAGGGGATCTTATAGAAACTTACAAAATTCTTAAGGGCTCCCCAGTCTGAAGAAGGGTCTCGACCCGAAACGTCGCCTATCTCCTTCGCTCCTTAGATGCTGCTGCACCCGCTGAGTTTCTCCAGCTTTTGTGTAACCCTCGATTCTCCAGCATCTGCAGTTCCATCTTTAAAAAATTCTTAAGGGGTTGGACAGGCTAGATGCAGGAAGATTGTTCCCGATGTTGGGGAGGTCCAGGACAAGGGGTCACAGCTTAAGGATAAGGGGGAAATCCTTTAGGACCGAGATGAGAAGGAATTTTTTTCACACAGAGAGTGGTGGGTCTCTGGAACTCTCTGCCACAGAGGGTAGTTGAGGCCAGTTCATTGGCTATATTTAAGAGGGAGTTAGATGTGGCCCTTGTGGCTAAGGGGATCAGGGGGTATGGAGAGAAGGCAGGTACGGGATACTGAGTTGGATGATCAGCCATGATCATATTGAATGGCGGTGCAGGCTCGAAGGGCCGAATGGCCTCTACTCCTGCACCTAATTTCTATGTTTCTATTTTTCTATTCGGCCCTTCATGCCAACACCGCCATTCAATGTGATCGTGGCTGATGAGTTACAGTGAGGCCTACTGAGGAGGCTTCTGTTGAGGCCTTGGATACCGTTGCCTAAATTTTGAGTTTGCTGGAATGCGGTTCAAAAGAGCGTAATTATTCTACATAATCAACGTCAGCAGGCCCCTGCTTTGCCCTCTGGACTTTACTTTGGACTTCAGGGATACCAGAATAGAAAAGAGGCCCTTCAGCCCATGCCACCCTGTATGCCAGCACTATCCTACACACACTGGGGACAATTTTTACAATTTTTACCAAGGCTAACCTCAGATTTCAGTTTAATGTTTAGTTTGGAGATATAGCACAGAAACAGGCCCTTCGGCCCATCGATCTATTCCTCTCATGATTTTGTACACCTCTATAAGATCGCCCCTCATCCTCCTGCGCTCCAGGGCCGACATCGCCTCAAAGATCCCGACTCACTAACACTATCCCACGCACACTACGCACGCTCGGAACAATTTAGAATTTTACCAGAGCCAAATTCTCCCAATGGTTCACACAAAAGGCTGGAGAAACTCAGCGGGTGCAGCAGCATCTAAGGAGCGAAGGAGACAGGCGACGTTCCCAATGTTGGGCGAGTCCAGAACCAGCGGCCACGCAGTCTTAGAATAAAGGGGAGGCCGTTTAAGACTGAGGTGAGAAAAAACTTTTTCACCCAGAGTCGTGAATTTGAGGAATTCCCTGCCACAGAGGGCAGTGGAGGCCAAGTCACTGGATGGATTTAAGAGAGAAACATAGAAACATAGACAATAGGTGCAGGAGTAGGCCATTCGGCGCTTCGAGCCTGCACCGCCATTCAATATGATCACGGCTGATCATCCAACTCAGTATCCCGTACCTGCCTTCTCTCCATACCCCCTGATCCCCTTAGCCACAAGGGCCACATCTAACTCCCTCTTAAATATAGCCAATGAACTGTCATAATGTCATAGCAAAAGGATTTGAGTATAGGAGCAGGGAGGTTCTACTGCAGTTGTACAGGGTCTTGGTGAGACCACACCTGGAGTATTGCGTAGAGTTCTGGTCTCCAAATCTGAGGAAGGACATTATTGCCATAGAGGGAGTGCAGAGAAGGTTCAGCAGACTGATCCCTGGGATGTCAGGACTTCCATATGAACAAAGACTCGGTTTATACTCTCTAGAATTTAGGAGATTGAGAGGGGATCTTATAGAAACTTACAAAATTCTTAAGGGGTTGGACAGGCTAGATGCAGGAAGATTGTTCCCGATGTTGGGGAGGTCCAGGACAAGGGGTCACAGCTTAAGGATAAGGGGGAAATCCTTTAGGACCGAGATGAGAAGGACTTTTTTCACACAGAGAGTGGTGAGTCTCTGGAACTCTCTGCCACAGAGGGTAGTTGCGGCCAGTTCATTGGCTATATTTAAGAGGGAGTTAGATGTGGCCCTTGTGGCTAAGGGGATCAGAGGGTATGGAGAGAAGGCAGGTACGGGATACTGAGTTGGATGATCAGCCATGATCATATTGAATGGCGGTGCAGGCTCGAAGGGCCGAATGGCCTACTCCTGCACCTAATTTCTATGTTTCTATGTCCTTCCTCAGATTTGGAGAGCAGAGAGTTAGATAGAGCTCTAGGGGCTGGTGGAGTCAAGGGATACGGGGAGAAGGCAGGCACGGGTTATTGATTGGGGACGATCAGCCATGATCACAATGAATGGCGATGCTGGCTCGAAGGGCCGAATGGCCTCCTCCTGCACCTATTTTCTATGTTTCTATGTCTCTAATTAACCCACAAACCTATCCGGAGAAAACCCACGCAGGTCACGGGGAGAACGTACAAACTCTGTACAGACAGCGGCCGTAGTCGGGATCGAACCCGGGTCTCTGGCGCCACGCCACCGCGCTGCCCTGTTCATTCAGTGACCAGCGTGGGTTTTCTCCGGGCGCTCCAGGTTCCTCCCACACTCCAAAGACGTGCGGGTTTGTCGGTTAATTGGCTACTCGTGGCAGTAAATTGTCCCCATGGTGTGTGTAAGATAATGTTAGTATGTAGGATAGTGTAATGCCCCCCTGTCCCACTTAGGAGACTGAACGGAAACCTCTGGAGACTTTGCGCCCCGCCCAAGGTTTCCGTGCGGTTCCCGGAGGTTTTCGTCCGTCTCCCTAATGGTCGAAAGTGGTTTCCGTTTTACAAAACCGGCCATTTTTTCAGTGGAAGCCGGTCGCGACGCCGGTTGAAGGTGGTTGCCGGAGGACGAAAACCTCCGGGAACCGCGCGGAAACCTTGGGTGGGAAACGCAAAGTCTCCAGAGGTTTCCGTTCGGGTTTCCTAAGTGGGACAGGGGGGGCGTAAGTGTACGGGGTGAACGCTGGTTGGCGCGGACTCGATGGGCCGAAGGGCCTGTTTCCGCGATGTACATCTAGTCTTAAAACGGAGCTGGGAAGGATTCTCCGGTCCCAGCGGGTGGGGAATGATAGGAATTTTGTCCCGGGAGGCTGTGGTTCTATTTCTTACATCCTGATGTAAATATTAAAAAACCACTGGAGAGAGCGGAAGTCCTTGTTTACTGCGGATGCGGAACTCAAAATGAATCGCCCCGACCATTACCACAATGTGGACGCTATTAACATAGAAGACTACCTTTTAAAATTGGCTTTCAGCCCTTGTTATGAGGTTTTAGTTCGGAGAAACAGCGCGGAAACAGGCCCTTCGGCCCACCCAGTCCGCACCGACCAGCGATCCCCGCTCACTAACACTATCCCGCACACAATCTTTACAAGTGTAGGAAGGAAGGGTGGTTGCTGGATGGGTGGAAGGGTGCAGATGCTGGTTTGAATCAAAGGCAGACACAAAATGCTGGAGTAACTCAGCGGGACAGGCGGCATCTCTGGAGAGAAGGAATGGGCGACGTTTCGGGTCGAGTCCCCTCTTCAGTTTGAAGAAGGGCCTCGACCCCGAAACGTCACCCATTCCTTCTCTCCAGAGATGTAACCTACAAGCATGTTCATCTTTGGAGTGCGGTCCCCAAATTTGAGGAAGGACATTCTTGCTATTGAGGGAGCCCAGCGTAGGTTCACCAGGTTAATTCCCGGGATGGCGGGACTGTCGTATGCTGAGAGAATGGAGCGGCTGGGCTTGTACACTCTGGAGTTTAGGATGAGAGGAGATCTCATTGAAACATATAAGATTATTAAGGGTTTGGACACGCTAGAGGCAGGAAACATGTTCCCGATGTTGGGGGAGTCCAGAACCAGGGGCCACACACACAGTTTAAGAATAAGGGGTCGGCCATTTGGAACGGAGACGAGGAAACACTTTTTCTCACAGAGAGTGGTGAGTCTGTGGAATTCTCTGCCTCAGAGGGCGGTGGAGGCCGGTTCTCTGGATGCTTTCAAGAGAGAGCTAGATAGGGCTCTTAAAGATAGCGGAGTCAGGGGATATGGGGAGAAGGCAGGAACGGGGTACTGATTGGGGATGGTCAGCCATGATCACATTGAATGGCGGTGCTGGCCCGAAACATAGAAACATAGACAATAGGTGCAGGAGTAGGCCCTTCGGCCCTTCGAGCCTGCACCGCCATTCAATATGATCATGGCTGATCATCCAACTCAGTATCCCGTACCTGCCTTCTCTCCATACCCCCTGATCCCTTTAGCCACAAGGGCCACATCTAACTCCCTCTTAAATACAGCCAATGAACTGGCCTCAACTACCTTCTGTGGCAGAGAATTCCACAGATTCACCACTCTCTGTGTGAAAAATGATTTTCTCATCTCGGTCCTAAAAGACTTCCCCCTTATCCTTAAACTGTGTGACCCCTTGTCCTGGACTTCCCCAACATCGGGAACAATCTTCCTGCATCTAGCCTGTCCAACCCCTTAAGAATTTTGTAAGTCTCCATAAGATCCCCCCTCAATCTTCTAAATTCCAGCGAGTACAAGCCGAGTCTATCCAGTCTTTCTTCATAAGACAGTCCTGCCATCCCAGGAATCAGTCTGGTGAACCTTCTCTGCACTCCCTCTATGGCAAGAATGTCCTTCCTCAGATTTGGAGACCCGAACTGTACGCAATACTCCAGGTGTGGCCTCACCAAGACCCTGTACAACTGCAGTAGAACCTCCCTGCTCCTATACTCAAATCCTTCTCTCTCTGTGCCTCCGTCTCTGTCATGGAGGCACAGAGAGAGGGTCACAGAGAGGGTCACGGACGCACACACAGAGAGGGTCACAGAGGCACGATGTCGAGACGCTGCGTACGGCATCGAGCGACTGCGAGCCGACAAGCCGTTGCCGCGCGGAATTTTTGAACACGGTCAGTTTTTCGGAGCCCAGCGCGATGTCGGGACGAACTCCGCACAATTCCGCACGGCTCCGGCGATCGAAGTGGGACCGGCCCCGCGACGCCGGACGGCTCAAGCGACCACGTTAGGTCGTGCTCATCGCATGGAGTTGCATGCTGGTGGGACAGGGCCCTTAGTCCTACCTGGTGGCCGATTAGGAAAAGGGGAGATGCAGCGCGACCTGGGTGTCATGGTACACCAGTCATTGAAAGTAGACATGCAGGTGCAGCAGGCAGTGAAGAAAGCCAATGGTATGTTGGCATTCATAGCAAAAGGATTTGAGTACAAGAGCAGGGAGGTTCTACTGCAGTTGTACAGGGTCTTGGTGAGGCCACACCTGGAGTATTGCGTACAGTTTTGGTCTCCTAATCTGAGGAAAGACTTTCTTGCCATAGAGGGAGTACAGAGAAGGTGCACCAGACTGATTCCTGGGGTGTCTTATGAAGAAAGATTGGATAGACTCGGTTTATACTCTCTAGAATTTAGGAGATTGAGAGGGGATCTGATAGAAACTTACAAGATTCTTAAGGGGTTGGACAGGCTAGATGCAGGAAGATTGTTCCCGATGTTGGGGAGGTCCAGGACAAGGGGCCACAGCTTAAGGATAAGGGGGAAATCCTTTAGGACCGAGATGAGAAGGACTTTTTTCACACAGAGAGTGGTGGGTCTCTGGAACTCTCTGCCACAGAGGGTAGTTGAGGCCAGTTCATTGGCTATATTTAAGAGGGAGTTAGATGTGGCCCTTGTGGCTAAAGGGATCAGAGGGTATGGAGAGAAGGCAGGTACGGGCTACTGAGTTGGATGATCAGCCATGATCACATTGAATGGCGGTGCAGGCTCGAAGGGCCGAGTGGCCTACTCCTGCACCTATTGTCTATGTTTCTATGTTTCTATGTTTCGAGCCAGCACCGCCATTCAATATGATCATGGCTGATCATCCAACTCAGTATCCTGTACCTGCATTCTCTCCATACCCCCTGATCCCTTTAGCCACGCAGTGGGTGGTAGGTGTATGGAACAGGGAAGGTAGTCGCGGCAGCCTCTATCGTAACAATAGACAATAGGTGCAGGAGTAGGCCATTCGGCCCTTCGA
>CAUPSL010000575.1:0-10000 GCA_963514005.1 Raja brachyura | reverse complement strand
CAGCGCGAGGTGTGGATGGAGTCGCTGGGAGGGAGCACCCCTCCCGAAATTGCAGCAAATTCTTTTCTCCAGAGATGCTGACTGTCCCGGTGAGTTACTCCAGCTTTTTGTGACCCTCAATGGAACGGCATTGACTACAAAACAGATCAGTGTGTCCATATACCATTATATAAATATATACACACATGAGTAACTGACAAAGTACAAATAAACAGATAAAGGGGTCATAGAAACATAGAATCATAGAAAAATAGGTGCAGGAGTAGAGGCCATTCGGCCCTTCGAGCCTGCACCGCCATTCAATATGATCATGGCTGATCATCCAACTCAGTATCCCGTACCTGCCTTCTCTCCATACCCCCTGATCCCTTTAGCCACAAGGGCCACATCTAACGCCCTCTTAAATATAGCCAATGAACTGGCCTCAACTACCCGCTGTGGCAGAGAATTCCAGAGACCCACCACTCTCTGTGTAAAGAATGTTCTCCTCATCTCGGTCCTAAAGGAATTCCCCCTTATCCTTAAACTGTGTGACCCCTTGTTCTGGACTTCCCCAACATTGGGAACAATCTTCCAGCATCTAGCCTGTCCAACCCCTTAAGAATTTTGTAAGTTTCTATAAGATCCCCCCTCAATCTTCTAAAATTCCAGCGAGTACAAGCCGGGTCTATCCAGTCTTTCCTCATATGGAAGTCCTGACATCCCAGGAATCAGTCTGGTGAACCTTCTCTGTACCCCCTCTATGGCAAGGATGTCTTTCCTCAGATTTGGAGACCAGAACTGTACGCAATACTCCAGGTGTGGCCTCACCAAGACCCTGTACAACTGCAGTAGAACCTCCCTGCTCCTATACTCAAATTAATGTTCAGAGTTCCGAGCCAGGTTTAATAGCCTGATGGCCGTGGGGAAGTAGCTATTCCTGAACCTGGACGTTGCAGTCTTCAGGCTCCTGTACCTTCTACCTGAAGGTAGCAGGGAGATGAGTGTGTGGCCAGGGTGGTGTGGGTCCTTGATGATGCTGCCGGCCTTTTTGAGGCAGCGACTGCGATAGATCCCCTCGATGGAAGGGTGGTCAGAGCCGATGATGGACCGGGCAGTGTTTACTACATTTTGTAGTCTTTTCCTCTCCAGGGCGCTCAAGTTGCCGAACCAAGCCACGATGCAACCGGGTCAGCAAGCTCTCTACTGGGCACCTGTAGAAGTTAGAGAGAGTCCTCCTCGACAGACCGACTCTCCGTAATCTTCTCGGGAAGTAGAGGCGCTGATGTGCTCTCTTTATAATTGCATCTGTGTTCTCGGACCAGGAGAGATCTTCAGTGATGTGCACGCCCATGGTCTGATGGTCTGGGCTGCGTCCACAAGTCACCGCCATTTCTTGCGGGGCGATCAGTTGAAATCGTTCAGGGAAGTCATTTTTTAATTAAAAATATTTGGGTGGTTTTGCAATGGTGAAGTTTAGAAGATGAGACGGGACTTCATTGAAAATATGATCATCCAGAATCAGTAACCCCGTTCCTGCCTTCTCCCCCATATCCCTTGATTCCGTTAGCCCCAAGAGCTAAATCTAACTCTCCCTTGAAAACATCCAGTGAATCGGCCTCCACTGCCTTCTGTGGCAGAGAATTCCACAGATTCGTGACTCTCTGGGTGGAAAAGTGTTTCCTCATCTCAGTCCTAAATGGCCGACCCCTTATTCTTAAACTGTGTGTGGCCCCTGGTTCTGGACTATGAACTCATGAACGAGTAGCGAGTAGGGTTGCCGACTGTCCCGTATTAGCCGGGACATCCCGTATTTTGGGCTAAATTGGTTTGTCCCGTACGGGATCGCCCTTGTCCCGTATTTGACCGCTACTACTCGGGTCGAGGGGACTGTCGGGTTGGACCCCGCCTCACCCGTCCCTGACGTAGTGCATCCCGTGGAGTGCAGCAGCAGCAGCAGCAGCAGCGCCTCGCACGTGACCCCGTCGGTCGCTCGGCAGCCCGGCCAGCTGTCCGACCTTCGGGCCTTCGCTGACCGCCGACACCACCACCGCCCCTCCTTCTCGCGGCCGATCGTCGGTTCGTGAGTTGGACGGGGCGCCGGACTTTGCGCGCGGCCCCCGGGGCCAAAACTCCTCAGCCGGCCCCGCCGGGCTGGGCTTTGTGTGCAGTCCAGCACCCGGGGCCGACTCATCATTCACCCAGACACGGCCCAGTCGGTCGACGAATTGCCGTGTGGGGAATCTGTCCCGTATTTTGACCTTTTGTCCCTTATTTGGGAGTGTGGGGAACGTTGGCGACCCTAGACGCAACCTTGAAGAGAGACACAAAACTCTGGGGTAAAGAGCGGGCCTGAAGAAGGGTCTCGACCCGAAACGTCGCCCATTCCTTCTCTCCAGAAATGCTGCCCGTCCCGCTGAGTTACTCCAGCATTTTGTGTCCATCTGGGACAAATGACAGCAGAAACATGGAAACATAGGTGCAGGAGTAGGCCATTCGGCCCTTCCAGCCAGCACCGCCATGGTGGAGGGTTGCCTGGGCCTATTTGGTGAATTTAGGCTTCACTTTACTCCTGGGTGGCCTAGGCCCGAAGGCCTGAATAAAGTGCCTGCTTTAAGTACCACTGCCAAGAGCATAAACAGGAAAGCCACAGACAGGGAGGTAAGGTTAATCAAAAAGGAAAAACAAAAAAAAGTGAACAGTCTATGAAAAGTGCCAGGAATTTAAACAATAGTTCAGACGGAACCACTGTCTTGGAATTAGGCCCAGTGTTGGCAGGTTTACAGATGCTTACTAATTGTCTGGCTTTTCATCAGTTCTTAAGACTCTTTTCATCTAAGAACAGAATCTTCTTCCTTTAGTTCAGTTTAGTTCACAGATTCAAGGCGGAAACAGGCCCTTCGGCCCACCAGGTCCGCGCCGACCAGCGATCCCCGCACACTAACACCATCCTACACACACTGGGGACAATTTTTACATTTACACCAAAGCCAATTTACCTACAAACCCGCACGTCTTTGGAGTGTGGGAGGAAACCGGAGATCTCGGAGAAAACCCACGCAGGTCACTGGGGAGAACGTGCAAACTCCGCACAGACAGCGCCCGTGGTCGGGAGGCAGCGACTCTACCACGAGTTTTTCCACCCCCCCCCCCCCCCCCCCCCCCCCCCACCCCCAGGGTATCGAGGTGTTTGAGTTCCTAACTATCCCACCCGAGTTGCTGTTTCGGCGAAGACAGACACAAAAAGCTGGAGTAACTCAGCGGGACAGGCGGTATCTCTGGAGAAAAGGGAATAGGTGACGTTTTGGGACGAGACCCTTCCTCAGGCCTTGGTGTACGAATTACCTTGTTTCGTTCAGTTCAGCGCAGTGTCTTTTGTCTACACTATCCAGACCACGAGAGTCGTACAGCATTTTTAACAGGCCCTTCGGCCCAACTTGCCCACACCGGCCAACATGCCCCATCTACACTGGTCCCACCTGCCTGCGTTTGGCCCATATCCCTCCAAACCTGTCCTATCCATGTACCTGTCTATGTACCATGTCACCAGTCTGAAGAAGGGTCTCGACCCGAAACGTCGCCTATCTCCTTCGCTCCTTAGATGCTGCTGCACCCGCTGAGTTTCTCCAGCTTTTTGTGTAACCCATGTACCTGTCTAACTGTTTCTTAAACGTTGGGATAGTCCCAGCCTCAACTACCTCCTCCGGCAGCTCGTTCCATACACCCACCACCCTCTGTGTGGAAAAGTTGCCCCTCAGGTTCCTATTAAATCTTAAATATTTGGATAGTCCCAGCCTCAACTACCTCCTCCGGCAGCTCGTTCCATACACCCACCACCCTCTGTATGGAAAAGTTACCCCTCAGATTCCTATTAAATCTTTTCCCCTTCACCTTGAACCCGTGTCCTCTGGTCCTCGATTCCCCGACTCTGGGCAAGAGACTCTGCCCGATCTATTCCTCTCATGGGTTTGTAAACCTCTATAAGATCGCCCCCTCATCCTCCTGCGCTCCAGGGAATAGAGACCCAGCCCGCTCAACCTCTCCCTGTAGCTCAGGCCCCTCGAGTCCCGGCAACATCCTCGTGAATCTTCTCTGCCGCCCTTTCCAGCTCGACGACATCTTTCCTGTAACACGGGGCCCAGAACTGAACACAATATTCTAAATGCGTCTTATACAACTGCAACGTGACCTCCCGACTTCGATACTCAAAACTCTGGATGATACGATTAGATTAGAGCATGCAATTAGTGACACATCTGAGCCATAGGGAGAAGTTAGGCAGGCTAGGGTCTTGTCCCGAAACGTTAGCCATTCCCTTCCCTGCCTGTCCCGCTGAGTTACTCCAGCTTTTTGTGTCTATCTTCGGTGAAAGCCAGCATCTGCAGTTCCCTCCCTCACAGAAGTTTATAAAACTATTTACTAACTCTGAGCTTTGGGGAGAGGTTGTGCTGGTCGGCGCGGGCTGGGTGGGCCGAACAGCCTGTTTCCGCGGTAACAGGCTTTTCGGCCTACCCAGTCCGTGCGGACCAGCGATCCCCGCACACTAGCGCTATCCTACACGCACTAGGGACAATTTACCATTTTACCGAAGCCAATTCAACGTGGTATATGGGCCAAACTGGTCAGTTTGGCCAAGTTGGGCCGAAGGGCCTGTTTCCATGCTGTATCTCGACACTAAACTAAACAGCTCGTGAGACCACTCTCACCGAGGCTTTTCCACGTACTCACCACACGGGCGGTCACGGTGGCGCAGCGGGTAGACCCGGGTTTCGATCCCGACCACGGGCGCTGTCTGCACGGAGTTTGCACGTTCTCCCCGTGACCTGCGTGGGTTTGCTCCGAAACCTCCGCTTTCCTCCCGCACTCCTAAGACGTGCGGGTTTGTAGGTTAATCGGCTTCGGTAAAGATTGTAAATTGTCCCTAGTGTGTGTAGGATAGCGCTAGTGTGCGGGGATCGCTGGTCGGCGCGGACTCGGTGGGCCGAAGGGCCTGTTTCCGTGCTGTTTTTCTAAACTAAACTAATGTAAACTTAACTAGCATGAGTGAAAAAGGACCTAATCTAACCCCTCCAAATCTCTTGTTTAAGAAGGAACTGCAGATGCTGGAAAACTTGAAAGCAGAGGAAAAAATGCTGGAGAAACTCAGCGGGTGAGGCAGCATCTATGGAGCGAAGGAAATAGGCGACGTTTCGGGCCGAGACCCTTAAGGTAGACAAAACTCGCTGGAGAAACTCAGCGGGTGAGGCAGCATCTATGGAGCGAAGGAAATAGGCGACGTTTCGGGCCGAGACCCTTAAGGTAGACAAAACTCGCTGGAGAAACTCAGCGGGTGAGGCGGCATCTATGGAGCGAAGGAAATAGGCAACGTTTCGGGCCGAGACCCTTAAGGTAGACAAAACCCGCTGGAGAAACTCAGCGGGTGAGGCGGCATCTATGGAGCGAAGGAAATAGGCAACGTTTCGGGCCGAGACCCTTAAGGTAGACAAAACTCGCTGGAGAAACTCAGCGGGTGAGGCGGCATCTATGGAGCGAAGGAAATAGGCGACGTTTCGGGCCGAGACCCTTAAGGTAGACAAAACTCGCTGGAGAGACTCAGCGGGTGAGGCGGCATCTATGGAGAAACAGATTAGGGGACATTTCGGGCCTACTCCTTTTCTCCACAGATGCTGCCTCACCCGCTGAGTTGCTCCAGCGATTTTTGTCTACCTCCAAATCACTTAATTCTGGCCTTAAATCTAGCTCCTTATTTTTTATTTTAAGTTGATTGTATTCTGTAAATTGTCCCCGAGTGCGTGTGTGTGTGTGTGTGTGTGTGTGTGTGCAGGATAGTGTTGGTGTACGAGTTAGTGTTCGCTGGTGGGCGCGGACTAGGGAGGCTGTAGGGCCTGTTTGAAACGGAAACTAAATGCATGTCAAGGAAAAAAATCAAATTATAAGAAAATGTGCCTGCCTGCTAGATAATTGAGAGTTTCCCCCCCCTAGTCTGAGCATGTCCTACCTAATTGCAGGTTTATAGGAATAACAGCATTATCCCACCCATCCCCCCCCCCCAGCTCGGAAACCTCTCTGTTATTCAGCTGTCGGTTCCGCAACGGGTCTGGTAGTTCATACGTGATAGGAGCAGAATTAGGCCATTCGGCCCATCGAGTCTGCTCCGCCATTCAATCACGGCTGATCTATCTCTCCCTCCCAACCCCATTCCCCTGCCTTCTCCCCACAACCCCTGACCCCCGCACTGATCGAGAATCTATCTATCTCTGCCTTAAATATATCCACTGACTTGTGGCCTCCACAGCCGTCTGTGGCAAAGAATTCCACAGATTCACCGCCCTCTGACTGAAGAAATTCCTCCTCATCTCTTTCCTAAAGGTATGTCCTTTAATTCTGAGGCTGTGCCCTCTGGTCCTAGACTCTCCCACTAGTGGAAACATCCTCTCCACATCCACCCTATCCGGGGTACACAAAAAACTGGAGAAACTCAGCGGGTGCAGCAGCATCTAAGGAGCGAAGGAGATAGGCGACGTTTCGGGTCGAGACCCTTCTCGACCCGAAACGTCGCCTATCTCCTTCGCTCCTTAGATGCTGCTGCACCCGCTGAGTGTCTCCAGCTTTTTGTGTAACCCTCGATTCTCCAGCATCTGCAGTTCCTTCTTTAACACCCTATCCGGGCCTTTTACTATTCGGTGAAGTTTCAGTGAGGTCCCCCCCCCTCATCCTTCTAAACTCCAGCGAGTACAGGCCCAGCGCCGACAAACGCTCATCGTACGTTAACCCACTCGTTCCTGGGATCGTTCTGTGTAAAACTCCTCTGGACCCTCTCCAGAGCCGGCACGTCCTTCCTCAGATACGGGGCCCAAAACTGCTCACGATACTCCAAATACGGCCCTGACCAGCGCCTTATAGAGCCTCAGCGTTACATCCCTGTTTTTGTATTGTAGCCATCTCAAAATAAATGCTAGCGTTACGTTTGCCTTCCTTACTACTGACCCGCCAATGTCTACGAAGTATTGTGTTCAGATCAGGCCTCCTCCACTGTCAGAGTGAGGCCCAGCGCACAAAATGGAGGAACAGCACCTCATATTTCGCTTGGGCAGCTTACACCCCCAGCGGTACGGACATTGACTTCTCTAACTTCAAGTAGCCCTTGCTTTCCCTCTCTCTCCATCCCCTCCGCCTTCCCAGTTCTCCGATTAGCTTTACTGTCCTCCTGATTCAATTTTACTTAGTTTGTAGTCTCGTCGACTTTCTCCCACTCCCAAATAAGGGACAAAAGGGTCAAAATACGGGACAAATTCCCCACACGGCAATTCGTTGACCGACTGGGCCGTGTCTGGGTGAATGATGAGTCGGCCCCGGGTGCTGGACTGCACACAAAGCCCATCCCGGCGGGGCCGGCTGAGGAGTTTTGGCCCCGGGGGCCGCGCGCAAAGTCCAGCGCCCCGTCCAACTCACGAACCGACGATCAGCCGTGAGAAGGAGGGGCGGTGGTGGTGTTGGCGGTCAGCGAAGGCCCGAAGGTCGGACAGCTGGCCGGGCTGCCGAGCGACCGACGGGGTCACGTGCGAGGCGCTGCTGCTGCTGCTGCTGCTGCTGCACTCCACGGGATGCACTACGTCGGGGACGGGTGAGGCGGGGTCCGACCCGACAGTCCCCTCGACCCGAGTAGCAGCGGTCAAATACGGGACAAGGGCGATTTAGCCCAAAATACGGGACAGTTGGCGACCCTACCCCTGACTCTCAGTCTGAAGATGGGTCTCGACCCAGAAACGTCTCCCATTCCTTTTCTCCAGAGATGCTGCCTGACCCGCTGAGTGACTCCTCCAGTCATTTTGTGTCCATCTTGGATGCAAACCGGCATCTGCAGTTTCTTCTTACACAGTGTTAACATAGAAATATAGACTACAGGGCCATTCGGCCCTTCGAGCCAGCACCGCCATTCAATGTGATCACGGCTGATCATCCCCATTCAGTACCCCGTTCCTGCCTTCTCCCCATATCCCCTGACTCCGCTATCATTAACATGGGGAACATGTTTCCTGCCTCTAGCCTGTCCAATCCCGTAAGAACTTTACATGTTTCTATAAGACCCCCCTGTCTCATCCTTCTCAACTCTAGTGAACACAAGGCCATTTGGCCCATCCTTTTGGTCTGAGCTACAGGGAGAGGTTGGGGCAGGGCTGGGACTCTATTCCTTGGAGCGCAGGAGGATGAGGGGCGATCTTGTAGAGGTGGACAAAAATCACCGGGGGAATAGATCGGTTAGGTAAGGGGGAGGTACAGCGAGACCTGGGTGTCCTTGTACACCGGTCACTGAAGGTTGGCGTGCAGGTACAGCAGGCAGTGAAGAAAGCTAATGGAATGGTGGCCTTCATAACAAGAGGATTTCAGTACAGGAGTAGAGAGGTCCTTCTGCAGTTGTACAGGGCTCTGGTGAGACCACATCTGGAGTATTGCGTACAGTTTTGGTCTCCTAATTTGAGGAAGGACATCCTTGTGATTGAGGCAGTGCAGCGTAGGTTCACCAGATGGATCCCTGGGATGGCGGGACTGTCATATGAGGAAAGATTGAAAAGACTAGGCTTGTATTCACTGGAGTTTAGAAGGATGAGGGGGGGATCTTATAGAAACATATAAAATTATAAAAGTGTTAAAGAAGGAACTACAGATGCTGGAGAATCGAGCGTTACACAAAAAGCTGGAGAAACTCAGCGGCTGCAGCAGCATCTAAGGAGCGAAGGAGATAGGCGACGTTTCGGGGTCTGAAGAAGGGCCTCGACCCGAAACGTCGCCTATCTCCTTCGCTCCTTAGATGCTGCTGCAGCCGCTGAGTTTCTCCAGCTTTTTGTGTAACCCTAAAATTATAAAAGGACTGGACAAGCTAGATGCAGGAAAAATGTTCCCAATGTTGGGCGAGTCCAGAACCAGGGGCCACACAGTCTTAGAATAAAAGGGAGGCCATTTAAGACTGAGGTGAGAAAAATCTTTTTCACCCAGAGAGTTGTGAATTTGTGGAATTCCCTGCCACAGAGGGCAGTGGAGGCCAAGTCACTGGATGGATTTAAGAGAGAGTTAGATAGAGCTCTAGGGGCTAGTGGAGCCAAGGGATATGGGGAGAAGGCAGGCACGGGTTATTGATAGGGGATGATCAGCCATGATCACAATGAATGGCGGTGCTGGCTCGAAGGGCCGAATGGCCTCCTCCTGCACCTATTGTCTATGTTTCTGTGTCTCTATGACTGGAATTCGAGGCAGGGTACAAACTGGATTTTCAGTTATGTGCCTGCAATCTTGATTTTTCCGACCAGCGTTATTTAATCCACGAGGATTTAGCCCAGAGCGTCTCCCAGCCTCCGCTCACCACCATTTGACCCCTCGGGCCTTAAAATTCCTCATTAACCGGCCAAATAAACGTGATTGATTAGCGATAATTATCGAGGACCGTGAAGCATTAAATTATAATCAGTGTCAGGGGTGGACGGGTGGGGGGGGGGTTTGATTTGAGGGTGGTGGGGTTGTGGATAAGTTGAAAGGTTTCCATGGTTACGGGGCCTAGGGAGGAAGGAGGCAGCGGCAACGGTAATGAGACTCGGGTTAGCGAGGGTCAGGGATGTCAAGTGGCGTTTTAGGATTCGCAGGTGGTCTTTTTCAAGTTGGGGGGCGAGGGGGGGGGGGAACCTTATTTTTGTTCTCACTGTCCCATAAAGTAGTTTGTTTTGCCAGCCGCTGCGTACAAGCTAATTGCACCCATCAGTGGGAACGAAGCAAATCTCCGCTGACATCAGGGGCTTGGGGCCAGAAAAAGGCCGGGATTTTATTTTTTTCAGTCTTAGTCGCAGAGATACAGCGCAGAAACAGGCCCTTCGGCCCATCGAGTCTGTGCCGACCAGCGATCCCTGCGCGCTGATGATCTCCTACACACGCTCCGGGATAATTGACACTTTACCAGAGACAATTAGCCGACTGTACTGTGGTCACACCGTAGGCCTCACCGCGCCAGTGACGTTTGATCCTCTGTGTGTGT